>JAQHUG010000418.1:560655-570945 GCA_028555095.1 Dicrostonyx torquatus
TACATATGAGGGTGCCCTTTCATTTGGAGCATATATATTCAGTATTGAGATTTCCTCTTGATGAATTGTTCCTGTGACTAATATGAAATGTCCTTCTTTGTCTCTTTTGATTGATTTTAGTTTCAAGTCTATTTTGTTAGATATTAGGATAGCTATACCCACTTGTTTCTTAGGTCCTTTAGATTGGAATATTTTTCCCAACCCTTTTCTCTGAGATGATTTATGTCTTTGAGGTTGGGTTGTGTTTCTTGTGTGCAGAAGAAGTATGGATTCTGTTTTCATATCCTGTCTTTTAGCTTGTTCCTTTTGTGAATTGAGTCCTTTTATATTAAGGTATAATAGTGATCAGTGATTGCTCTCTCATTTTAATTTAGATTTCTTGTTGGTGATGTTAATTAGTGCATTTTTTCCCCTTATTTGAGATTTGCTGCTATGAGATCATCAGTTGTGTTTTTGTTGATGTAGCCATTTTCCTTGGGTTGGAGTTTTCCTTCCGGTATTTTGTGTAGGGCGGGTTTGTGGCTAGGTGTTGGATAAAACTGGTTTTGTCATGGAATATCTTGTTTTGTCCTTCAATGGTGATTGAAAGTTTTGCTGGGTATAGTAGTCTGGGCTGGCATCCTTAGTCATTTAATGTCTGCATATCCCATGGCCATGACCTTCTGGCTTTCATTGTCTCCAATTAAATATGTAATTCTGATAGGTCTATTTTTATATGTTACTTGGCCCTTTTCCTTTGCAGCTCTTAATAGTGTGTTTTTTTTGTTTTTTTTTTTTTTTACAAATTTCTTTATTCTCTATGCTTATGTTTTGATTATTATTTGGTGAGGGGGCTTTTTTTTTACCCAGTCTATTTGGTGTTCTGTAATCTTCTTATATCTTTATAGGCACATCATTCTTTAGGTTGGGAAAGTTTTCATCTATGATTTTATTAAATATATTTTCTGTACTTTTGAGTTGAACAACTTCTCCTTCTATACCGATTGTTCTTAGGTTTGGCCTCTTCATGGTGTTCCATATTTCCTGGATATTTTTTGGTTATGCTATTGTTAGATTTATTGTTTTCTTTGTCTGACAAGTCTATTTCCTTTATTGTCTCTTTAGCGCTTGAGAGTCTCTCTTCCATTTATTGTATTCTGCTGTTTATGCTTACGTTTGTGATTCCTAATCATTCTCTCATGATTTCTGTTTCTATAAATCCCTTGGCTTGTTTTCTTTAGTATCTCTATTTCAGTTTTCAAGTCTAGAATAGTTTCTTTCTTATGTTTGATTGCTTTTTCTTGGTTTTCTTTAAGGGATTTGCTGATGTCTTTCATTTTTTGGTTTGTGTTTTCTTCTATTTCTTTGAGGGAATTTCTCATTTCTTCTTTAAGAGTTTCAAACATTCTCTTGAAGTTATTTTTTAGGTAATTTTCTTCTGCTTCATCTTTATTTGGTTGTTCAAGTCTTACTGTTTTGGGGTCTTTAGGTTTTACTGGTGTCTTGTTGCTCTTTGTGGTGTTGTGTGTGTTCTTATATTTTCTACTCATCTTTTCCTCTAATATGTGTGGTTTGGGGTTGTCTGTGATCTGTTGATTAATCTTCTATGTGCCAGTGGATCCAAAGCTCATCGTTGTTCTTCCTGGTACAGTCAGTGCCAGAGTTCTAGTTACCCCTTTGGTCACTCTGTGTTCCTGGAGATCACATTACACTTCTGGACTTTGCTTCACTTTCTTGGAATTTTCTGTTTCAGGCCGGCTCTAGCCTTGGTTGTTGGCTCAGACCTGTTTCTGTACATATCCCTGGTCCGGATTTGTTCCTGCAGAGGTCCCTGGCTTTGGGTTGTTCCTGTAAAGAATTCTGTCTCCAGTCTATTCCCTTGGAGTTCCCAGGCTTGGGTATGCCCAGACCTGCAGAGGACTTGGCTCAGGCTTACTCCCTCAGAGGTCCTAGACTCACACTCAACCTGAAGAGGTTTCTGGATCCTGCCTAATCCCTCTGAGGTGCCAGACTCACTCCTGGTCCTTCAGAGATCTCTAGTTCCTGCCTACTCCCTTGGAGGTCCCAGATTCACACACAGACTGGCAGAGGTCCTAGTGTTCCTCCGAAGTCCTAGGCTCACTCCCAGACCCACAGGGGCCCTGGCTTAGGTATTCTCCCTTGAAGGTTCCCGATTCATGTCCGGATCTCTGGCTGTGGCTCACTTGCTCAGAAGTTGCTCCCCTGTACCTGTTCTGGTAAAGTTCCCTGCCTCAGGTCTGCTCTGGTCCAGGTTGCTGGCTCAATTCAGGTTCACCAATGTTCCTAGACTGGATCTGCTCTCCTGCTCCCATGGACTTGCTTTCTCAGGCCTACTCCCAGTGACTTTCTTTTTAAAAAATTAAAAAGTAAACTGGGACTGGAAAATGAGCTCAGTCAGTAAAGTGTCTGCATGTTGTATAGAGAGGGGGTCCCATTATTTGTCCTGGCCACCCAGCTAGCTTACACCCAAATTATATTAGTTAACACATTGCTTGGCCCATTAGCTCTAGTTTCTTATTGGCTAATTCTTACATCATAATTTTATTCATTTTTATTAAACTGTGTATCACCGCGTGGCTGTGGCTTACCAGCAAGATTCTAATCAGTGTTCATCTCAGGTGGGAGGATCCATGGCTTCTATCTTTCTGCCCTTATTCCTCACAGCATTCAGTTCTGTTTTCTCTGCCTACCTAGGTCTGGCCCTATCAAAAGGCCAAGGCAGCTTCTTTATTCATTAACCACTGAAGGCAACACATAGACAGAAGGACCTCCTACACCATCTGCTGTACATTCCTGGTGACCTGAGCTCAGATCCCCAGCAACCACAGAAAAGTTGACTGTCTGTCATCTCTACAGTAGAGGTTTTAATTGCTGAAACATAACAACCTGACCAAAATGACTTGGAGAGGAGAGGATTTATTTGACTTAGGGTTTTATGTCCATTATGAAGGGAACACAAAGCAAGAATGAAATATATGACTAAATGTATGACATATATATGTCATATATATATATATTAATATATATATATTAATGATATATATATCATTAATAAAGAAACCTAGAATTTAAGAGGATGCAAAGGAGTTTGATTGGAAGGGATTGGAGGCAGTTGAGATAGGGAATGATATGTTTTAAGTAAAAAACAATAGAATCCCCAAATGAGGCAGATTCAATATATCACTCAAAATGCAATGTTTGCCAGGACATTCATGAATATGTTGCTACTTGTTATCAAGCAATGAAGTGTTAAGAGCTGAAAGCATGCCTACACAGGAAAATGTTATTTTTAAGTATTCATAATTTATATGCAGGGAAGAAATCATTTTTAAGTCATTCTTTATAATTGCCACTGTATATGTTTAATAGTAATTATTGTTCAAATCACATTGAAAAAACAAACATTATAGAGATACATTGAAGAAAAATTAGTACTTGTGATGATAAATAACAAGTTCAAGAGAATATTCCCAAGGGCTTTATTCACTTACAGGCTTTTGTACCTATCTGAATCTGTTATAATCAGTGCTTCTGAGAGTTTTTTCTGGTTGTCATCACAAATCTTATACCAGAACCTTTCAGCATCTCAATTGCAAGAAGACATCCTGATTCAAAGTCATAAAATCCCTAAGTTGACACCCAAAGAATACACATACACAATCAAAAGATTTTCTTAAAGGTTTTAAATAACTCATAAGGATTTGTGCTTAAACGTGTTGTAACTTTTTAGGTCAATTTCAGAGTATATATTGAGGATGTCTGCTCCTTTTTTTTTCTTTCTGAAGAAAAATATAGGAGGAGAAGAGGAGGGGAAATTAAGTTTGAGAAAAATGTGTAAGAGAAGAATAAGGAAAAGAAATGTAATTCAAAATTTGCAAAGAAAAACAAAGTTTTTATAGAAAAATCTTATACAATATCTCTTGGGATTTAAGGTTTGAGTGATCTATGTCCAGACGTAAGATCCACTCTTTTGTGGTCAGGGAACAATCGTGGGTTTTGTTGTTCTTGTTTCTTTGCTTCTTTTCTGTTTGTTTTTAACTTTTTATTGTTTCTTTGTGAATTTCACATTATGTATCTCAATCTTTTTCTTCTCCTTGGCCCTTTGTATGTACCCTCTGCCCTTGCAAGCTTCTCCTCAAAAAATAAAATAAAATAAAATTTAAAAGAAAAAAAAGAAATGAAATGTAAATGAAAATTGCAATGAGATATCACCTCAAATTCTCTTGTTAATTAAAAGAAGAAAATAGGTACATGCTAAAATGAATCTGAAAAATGTGTATTGTCCTTTATACATCATTTAAATATACTAGTTAAGATACAGATTCAGTCTATCTCTCAATGAATGCATTAATATAAAATTGTGAAATATATACACATAGAAACACAAGTTTGTCTTTTATATACAATGATGGTAATTCGTTACTTTGACACGTAGTAATGTTTTATAATGTTCTTCATCTGATGCAAACAATAGATTGCAACATTTTGTAGCAAGTTTTTTGTTGTTCTTGTTGTTTTGGGGTTTTTTGTTTGTTTTGGTTTTGGGTTTGTTTTTTTTTTTTTTTTTTTTTTTTTTGGACTGCTGATCCCCAAATCAGGACATGGAGACTTATTAGTTACAGATGCATGGCTTTAGTTTTGGGTTTTCCTACTAGCTCTTGTGACTTATAAAAACCTGTCTCTCTTCATCTATGTTTTCCCTTGGGCATTTTTACGTTTCTTTCATCTGTATGTCCTACTTTCCTGCTTCCTCCATGTAAGGCTGGCTGACAGCTGCCTGACTGGCTTGACCTATTCTCTTCTTTCTTTCTTCCTTTTTCTCTCTTAAGCTTAGATTCCTCCTACCTATATTCTCTGTTCACCAGTCCCACCTATTTCTCTACTGCTTAGCTTTCAAGCCTCCACCAACAATCTCTCCCACACCTCCGGGAACATGGGTATTATGTTCTCTTGACACCTTCCTGTTGTCTAGGGCCATCAGAATCCCTAGGTGACCCTAAGAAAATAGAGGTAATGGTAAACTCCTCAGAAAACTAGTCGTAATATTTGTTCTACATTCCTAATATTATTCCCATGGAAAGAGGTCAATATATATGTCATATGTCTTATTGTTTTTCTTGGTTTACTTCTTTATGTCTGCAGCCAAAATTTTAGGAGGTCTCCCCTGATCAAACTTTATTTATATTATCCTAAAAGAAATCCACAGCTTTTAGATTCCTGTGGAATCATGTGGAAACAAAACATAACATTTTTCCTAATGCAATACATTTTTCAGACTTTCATTTTAATGTTACAATCTCTCTAAATAACTGGGATGGTTTAATTCAGCAGTCCCTATAACTATCCAATGTCTCTCAACAGCTGTTATTCTCTCATCAGAATTCAAACTTAAAAGCCAACACATCAACATAGAGGGTCCAGATTCTCTCTATCGTTCTCACTTTTATGCGACTTTTTTCCTTTATATTACTTTATTTTCTCTTTAAAAACTTCATTAATTTTTTCCTATGTCTACACCTATTTTCTTTTCTTTCTAAGTATGCACTTTTTAAACACGCTGTAACATGCATGGAAGGTTTTTTTTTTCCTATCTGGATATATCTTTACTGCATGTCTCTTGCCTTTTCTGTCCAATTGAGTCACTCTTGTCTTTTTTGGCCAAGTAAGTCAAACCGTAAACTGCGAAGCAACAGCTAGGCCCTCAACTGGCTCCACACCCTCCTTGGGTCCATGAAAGTCAGCCTTAAGCCTATGGACCTCTCCTAGAGCTGTGTTTCACTGGGTGCTGTGTCTAACCAACAGCTGCATTCAAACATCCCAGCTTTAGGAAGCTGTTAAGTTATTGCCCACATTGTGACCGGCAGGTTTACCTACCTCGCTGTTTTTAACTTGCTGGTGGTTGCTTAAGTGCTCAGGTACAACAGGAACTCTTAATGGAGACACAACTATTTTTTTGCAACTTTCTTAGGGCCTATATGAAAATTCTGGTGCCACATTGGGCAAATGGAGCAGGCTTTCTTGACCCCAAGTCATGACGTGGAGTCCTATTATTAGTTATGAATATTTGGCCTTAGTTTGGGCTTGTTCCACTAACACTTATAACTAAATTTAATCTGCTTCTCTTCATCTATGTTTTACCTGAGAGATTTTTACTTTTCTTCCCTTCTCTATATCCTATTTTACTGCTTCCTGAGAGACTGTCTGGAAACTACCTGGATGGTTGGACCTGGGTGTCTCCCTATCTCCCTTACTGTCTCTTAAAGCTAGACTCCTTCTCCCACTTATTCTCTCTGTCTTCCAACCCTATCCATTCCTCTACTACCAAGCTATGGGTCATTCAGCTTTTTATTAGACAAATCAGGTGCTTCAGCAGACAAAGGGAAGCAAAAGTAACACATCTTTACTTAATTGAACAAATGCAGCATAAATAAATGTAACACATATTTTCATAGTTAAATAAGTATTCTGCAACTCAGAGAAATGAAATACATGTTTACTTAGTTAAAAATTGTATTCTAAAAAATTTACCTGTGGGTATAACGTTAAGGTTATAGTATATAATTATGACTTACACTGATTTAGTAAAGGAGAGATAAGAGATTTGGAGGAGGCCACTTGTTGGTTGCCAGCTGCTCAGCCCCGAAATAATCACACAGAAATTGTATTATTTAAATCACTGTTTGCCCATTAGCTCTAGCTTCTTATTTGGTAAGTCTTACATCTTTTTTTTTTTGATTTTTTTCTTTATTGTTAAAAGAAAAATTTACACTTCTCCTTGTCCCAGGCCCTCCCGCTCTTCCACTACCCCACCTTCCTCCCCCTGCTTCTCTTACATCTTCATTTAACCCATTTCCATTAGTCTGTGTATCACCATGAGGTCATGACCTATCAGCAAAGTTTTAGCACATCTGTTTCTGGTGGCAGCTCCATGGCTTCTCCTGACTCCACTTCCCTCCTCCCAGCATTCAGTTTAGTTTTCCCCACCTAGCTCTGTTTTCCTATATCTCCTCTATAGGACCAAAGCAGTTCCTTTATTAACCAATGATATTCACAGCTTGCAGAAGGGAATCCCACCCTTGGTGGTTGGCTAGGTTCCCGGTAGCAGACATGATTTCCGTCAGTTGAGCAGGCCTTAAGTAAATTAGACAGCTGGTAGTTATCACTAAGGTGTGAGTGTCATTACTGCACCTACAGTGACCTTGACATGATGATTATTGTTGTAGTTTATTGGCAAATGTGTAGAACTGCTGTTTGCTTCCTACCTTGTATGCTTGCAAAGTACCTACTTTTGATACAAAACTTAGTGCCCAGAAAGGATGCTTTCAAGTCAGATCCAATTCAGAGTTTCCAAGTCCTGTACCGAAGGGAATGACACTGTCATCAAAGGAGATTTACCTTTAATACCTTGAAGGCAACAAAGAACTATATCGATAGCATATTTCTTGTACTCTGTAATAAATACCCTGACTGAGGGTTTTTAATGCCTAATAAATATTATCAGATGGTCTATGGCTCCTGGTGGGGAACACTGTCGATTCAATTGGGATACTTCTTTAAAATGGGCATGCACATGTTTATGCCCTCCAGCACACACACACACACACACACAATATATATACATATATGTTCTATACATTATATAATAAAAATAAAATATTATTTATTATGTCTTTTTTCAGACTTCATTGGTGTTATTTCTTTCCTCTCTCCTTGCCTTTATTGACATCCTTTCCCCTTCCCAAGTAATCTCCTATACCCCTTTTTCCCATATTACTGCTTCTATCACTTATGCTCTGCTATTTCCTTCTCTAGTGCTCCCTCCACCACAACCACCATTTCCTTTCCTGATTCCTATGATTTCTCCAGGTTGTATACTCACATTAAAGATGTGGAACTATAATATGTGTGTTCCACATTTCTATTATCCATTTATTAGTTGAAGGACATTTAAGTTGTTTTATTTCCTAGATGTTGTGAATAGATTAGCAAGTATCATGGCTCAGTATCTCTTGTGGACTGTGTTGACTTCTTTGGGAATATGACAAGGAATGATACATTTGTGTCATGTGATAGAGTTATATGTAGCTTTGGGGTGTTTGCCATACTCATATCCAGATTGGCTGAATCAGTTTGCAGTCACACTAACATTAATTGTGAGTTCCTATTTCTCTCTTCCTCAACAGTACATATCAGTTGCTTTCTTGATCTTAGCAATTTTGATCAGTGTATAATATATTAGAGTACTTTATTAATACAGCCTGATTATAATATAAAACATATATATGTGCATATATATGTGGGTGTATTAGAATAGAGATACAAAACATCAGCAATTTGATTCTAATAAAGATGTTAAAAATATTCTTTTACTGGAAAAATGGCAATGTTAAAATTCACAATAAATTGTATTGGAAAGCAATATACACATGCAGAGCAATTATATGAAATTGCTATGTCTCTTTTCCACAAAGTGAAAATATCCAGGTTTGAAAAGCCTTCTGCAACTGTGAACAAAATAATGCTGAATACCTGTTGTTAGTCTGCAAAAATCTAACCCAGTGAACATTCATAAAGAATGAGGTACTCAAAGGGCATTAGCTCTTACTGCTAGAGTATTTGCTGTTGACAGTTTCTGAGTGAGGGAGAATCATTGTCTTCAGTTTTGTATTCACTGCTGAACTCATCAGGTTCCAACAGATTGCTTCACGCTCTTTATTTCACTCATTAAACTTCATGGTTCTCAAAGAAAAATGAATTTTATGAATCTGAGAAAGTTATCTATTCAAAAGAGAGGAGTAGACTGGGGTTGTCAGGAGAAGGAAGAATGTGGAGAGCAGAGTATAAAGGATGTGTTCTGTACTTGTGTGAAACTGCCAAATAACAAATTCAATAATTAGTTTTAAAATGACTAAAGTCATAAATGTAAGATCTAAAACTGATAAGTTATGAGAAACAGTGAATGCTTTAGACTATGAAACGGAAACGAACTTTTTTTAGATGAGATCTTAATCCAATGTAGAAAATAAATGAGAAGTTAAACAAATAATATCTCAAGCTATTAAAAAGTTCTATATAGTAAAATAAACAACATAGAGAAGTTCAAACTACAAATTTGAAGAAAACTTTTGAAAATTAGACAATTATGAACTATGTATATAATTCTTAAGGAGCAAACAAAACTAATAGAAAATACTAAAAATAATATGATTTTGAAATAAGCAGTGGACTTAAATGTATATTTCTTAAAAAGGCACAAACTCACCATAAATAAACCTTACTGAAGTATAGCTTTAAACCTCAAAATTAATCATGTCACCTCAGTGTGAGTAAATAACAAATATTCATTTAATTGTCAGTTTGATATAAAAGACATAAAGAACAGAGAATATTATCTAAACAATAAAGAGATAACATAATAAAGAGATACATATATCTTAAGACGGTAGAAAGATCTGATACAGCAACTTCACTATTTCATGTATATTATAAAAAAAAGGTGAAACCAATAAAGACAGAATCCATCTCCAAAGTTTTGTCCCCATTTATGGCAATGAAATTCACAGAGCCAGAAGGTGGAGGCAACCAATATATTAAGTTAACTTACAAATGAGATGTGGTAAATACAAATTTGGATGTATTTTTTTCATTTCAGCAAATACATATAGAACCTAACATTAGGTATAATAAACCAAGCACAGAAAATATTACACAATCTTATATATAATTATGAAAGCATTTAATATCAGTTAATGTTTTATAATATATAAATATATATATAATATATAATGTTTTAAAATACTAGTATTATAGTAGTATCATTAGAATCAGTGTAGGACTGGGAGGAGAAAGCATGAAAAATTTGGACAATTACCTGTAAAATAAGATTTCTCAACTGCTGCACAATATTTTTAAAAAAAACACAATATTTGTAGAACAAAATTAATTAATTAAAAATCATTGATTTCTTTAAAAAAATATTCTAAACTCCCATTCTAAATTCTACAATTTATTGAGGTTTCCAGAAATACTGGCTGAATATTTGCTATTTAAATCTAACCAATTAATTTTTTTGTCAGAACATTAAGATTAAATTCAGTTCTAAATATTTTTTTATTTTAATAATTTACATCTTTTTCTTACTTGAACTATTAAATCTATATAAACATCCAAGTGTCATGTATTTTCACAAACCTTAATATCATATAAAAGTTAAAATTAGAAATATTATAAATTATTTTAAAATGTTTTATTAATTTATGTGTATGAATGTTTAAGCTGATTGTATGTCTG
>JAQHUG010000418.1:586065-596230 GCA_028555095.1 Dicrostonyx torquatus
CCTCCTTTCTCCCAGCATTCAGCTTAGATTTCCCTGCCTAACTAAGTTCTACCTTGCTATAGGCCAAGTCAGTTTCTTTATTAATCAGTGGTATTCACAGCATACAGAGTGGAATCCCATATTACAATTTCATTAGGATTTTATAGTTTAAGGAACAATGGAAGTCATAAATCAGTGCATCATTAAAATATTTTGTGAATACCCCCAGATAACTAGGTGAAATGAAAATGGGGTAAGCTTTTTTTCCTTTTTTTAAAAATTTATTCATCTCTCATATATTTCATTTCTATAAAATTTTCTTTCCATCCTCTTTTCCTCATCTCCTGCCCCTATATTCAAACCTCGTCCTTTTCCTTAAGAAATCAAGCAAACATGGCATATCAACTTGAAATAATATTAAGTATATCCTCATATTAAGGATGGATGAGGCATTCCAATATGAGGAAAACTTTCTCAAAAGCTGGCAAAATCATCAGAGACAGTTTTCTGTCTTCACTGTTAGGTGTTCCACAAGAACACCAATCCACACAAACATGACATATATGCAGAGGACCTCGCACAAACCCATACAGGTTCCATGATTATTTAAGTCTCTGTGATCCCCTGTGTCCCCTGGCTAGGTGATTCTGTGTACTGATTGCTTTTATTATCCTTGGGCCCCTCTAGTTCATAGTATCTTCTTTCCTCCTCTTTTGCAAGTTTTCCCAACTTCCTCATGTTTGCCTATGGGTCTCTGTAGTTGACCCCATCAGTTGCAAGATGAATCATTTTTTGATAATGGTTATCCTAGAGTATGGTCTATGATTATTGCAGAGTATCACCAGGAATCATTACATTTCCTTTTTTTTGTGCCAGTTGTATTTGTATCTATACTAGGTGCCTGGACTCTCTGAGTGTTAGTGTTCCAGGCATGCCTTGGGTAGGTCCCATCTTGTGCCATGGGTCTGAGGCTGGGCCCGTCATTGGTTGCCCACCTTTACCTTTACCCTACAACATTTTGTAGGCAGGACAAAATGTAGCTGGAAAATTTTGTGGCAGGACTGATGTCCCAATCCCTGTGCTGGAAGCCTTGGATTGCTAGAAGCTAGTGCTTTACCAATAAGTAAATAGGTTATAGAAAGATTTTATTTATTATCAAAAGATGTTAATTCATATTTAAAGAAAGGAATTACTATTCTCAAAGACTAACGCTAGCCTATTTCCCATCTCTCTCCAATAAAAGGTTCAATCAGTCTATTATTCTCTGAAGATACGGACTCCTTCAAGAAGCTTTGATTCTTCAGGATTCTCACTCACAATAGACTTTTTGTGTCTAGAAGATAGCTCCTACTGGAGATAGGGTTTAGTATAGATGAATCATTTAGAACTAAACAGCACTAAACCACTTATCTAAATCATGAAGCTACTGTGAATCTTCTCAACAATTATCTTTTCCAAGAATATTCTGCTATAACCTTTAGTTTCTTAATTGTAGCTTCATAATACTATGAATACACATAATACACACCAGAATAAATTGACCTTGCCTCTTCATTTTCCTATTCATTTTACTTCCTTTCATCATTGTGTTCTACTTATTAAGTATTCAAACTCTGCATTTCTTAAGAATGGACAGAGTGAGCATCCTTGCTTAGGCATAACATAAGTGGGGATCTTTTCATTGTCAAACATTTTCTGTGATTTTGTTTTATATAGTTTATGTGTGTTGAGATATGTTTCTCCTACTTCTAATTTCTTTTTTTATTTTGTGAAGAAGACATATTGGATATTGTGAAGAAGCTTTTCTGCAGTTATTGATGAGATCATGAAATTTTTGTCATTGAGTCTATTTGATTCTTTTTGTTTACTGATTTGTGCTGCTGAATCATGTATGTATCTCTTCAATGAACCCAACTTGATCTTTGAGAATGACCTTTTTGATGGGTTCTTCAATACAATTTGCAAGTGTTAACTGAGAATCTTTGGCTATCTTTGTCTTTGTGAAATTTTTAGGGTTTTAATAGCAGATTAATTATAGTTATATAATATGAAAAGTAGTTTTTCTCTTATTAATCTTACATAAAAAATTTAAAGGAGTTATACAACTGCTTCTTTCAAACTCAACTTTCTTTTGACTGTGACTATATCTAGACTTTGTTATTTCATGCTTTCAATATTTTATAGCTGCTTTATTCTCACTGATTATTTTAAATCTATCAAAGTCATTTATACATTCTTGGGTTATTTTGATGTGGCATATTTAGTAGAATTTATTTTTATTTTTCATAGATTTTTCCAATGTATTCAACTATAATTTTCAGTGTATCATAATTGTTTTCTGAACTAATTGGGTTTTTTTTAATCACTTCCTTTTATCTTAGATTTTATTGTTTCTTTTTTCTTTGTACTATTTTAAATAAAAATTTGCTAATCATATTTGAATTTTCAGATAATTCTTTGTTTTTACCGATTCCTTATTCTTTTCATTTCCATCTTATTTGTTGCTGTTCTGATTTTTATTATTTTGTCTTTGTTAATCAGGTATTGGCTTGCAATTCATTTTTATCATATTTTAGTACCTATGTTATATCATTCACATATGATCACCTTTTAACTTAGTCATTTTCGCTATAAATGTACATATTAGTGTTGTTTAAATTTATCCCCAGTTCTCTTATATAAAAATTTAATTAAAATTTGTTCTTAAAAATTTTTAATTCTATTCTGATGTGTTTGTTGAATTACCTGTTTGTCATTCACTAGGATGCTGTTTATACTAGTGTATAAACATAGGGATTCAACTTTAGGTAAGTTTAATACTATGATAATTTGTCAAAATGACATTCATTGGTTCCTCCTTTGGTACCTATTAGCTCCTCAAGTTTGCAATGTTTATCAGATTTATTGTTCTAGGCATGTATTTCTTCCTTCTGTGTTGGTCATGATTCCAGTCAGAAAGCAGTTAGTTCCCTTCACTATGGTAACTTGCAACATCCACAGGTGGGCAAGACCATTGATGACTCTTCCCCTGCAGACTGTGCAAGTGCCTCCTTGGGCTGTGAAAACTAGATGGCCAGGAGAAAGTAATCACTTCACTGTTACAAAAGTGTGCAGGATCATTAGCAATATGGTATTACCATCAATTTTTAGATCAACCAACATAAACAATTTCCATACCCTGTGTTATTAAGGGCTTCCTAGATCTTACTGTGCAAAACCACAAATGGATAAATCCCACAGCTGGCACTAGGGTATTTATTGTGTAACTCTCAGCTTCATAGAAAATCATTATCCATCCATGAGTTCCTTTCTTCAAACATTTTTATTTAGGTTTAAAGCTTATAAAATATCAGTTTTCCATATTTTTCTCCATACCTTTTGTTTTGAGTACTCCCTACTCTGTCTTCCTCCTTTTTATTTTTCCTTGTACCTCTCTTTCTGATTAGACTTTCTCATGTCTTCTATATTTTTATACCTAATGCATTCTGAAAACTCACCTTTCTTAAGGTCTCTCCATCTGTTCTTTCTTGTGCAGCCTGTTTAGGTTTTCTTACTTAATATTGATATTATAACCTTTATTGACTCAAAGATAAACACATTACTCATGTTACTCAAGATGGATAACATAATATTTGTGATTCCGGCCTCAGTTAAAGGATTTACTATAAATTTCAGTTACATCCATTTCCACACATATATCATAATCTCATTTCTGAAGTTTTGTACAATTTCATGGTGTATATGTATAAGTTATTCATTCTCCATTCATCCACGAGGGCATCTAAGCTGGTTACATAACATATATATTATGAGCTGAAATGCACACTGATATGTAGATATCTCTGTTGTAGAGCATAGTCCCTTGTGTTTATGAGAAATTTGAAGTATAACTGGATTATTTAAAAACAATGTCTTTTGCTTTTTATAAAACATTTAGCTTGGTTTCTAAAATGACTAAATCAGTTTCATTGCTCAACAACAATGAATAAAGATGCCTTCAAGATAAAACAATTAAAAAGTAAAATAAATAATCTTTCAAATAAATTTTTTTTCTTGCTGACATGATAGAACAGGAGAGCAATGGTAAGTGTAACTCTTAGATTCTGAGTCTAGAGTGGGCTACATATCTGGTTTTCCAGCTTGCAAAGACTACAGAATTAGATTATGTCATAAACATACAAATTTTCTTGCTAATTGGTTCTTAAGAGTTCTCATTCTTCCAAGACTCATCTCTTAAATTGAACTTTACAAGTGGAATTACTGTCAGCTTGCAATTCTTCTTCTCTATTCTAAAATGTTTGGAATGGTTTGACCAGGACGCTGTGTCATCTCACAGCTGTTCCAGCAGGTTTTCTGGAAACAAAATCTACCATCAGAATAGATCATCCCTACAATACTATTTTTTTTAATCCCTCAACATGATTACTGCTTATGAGTACTTGTCATGTAACCAGATTCTGTTTTCTGAATATATTATTTGGATGTAGATTTAATTTTCTGAGTGGTTGATGTAGTTTTTCCACACTAATCTTCACATGGACAGGTTTGTCTTACCTGAGATGAATGAAGCTGCAGGTATTTCCGTCTTTGCTTCAGTATTTATGTGCTGTTCCCTAGTGTGTTTCCCATCATGTCAGTTCTCATGAGTTGTCCATTAGGTTCAGTTCTTCTTTGGGTCTTATGCTCATAGTGGATAGAGTTATAAATTTTGCAGTTTAAGATATTTTCATACCTTACTTTCAACTCTCACTAGCAGAGTAGTTTGATGAGAACATGTCTTTCATAACCCTTCCCTTTCTATTCATATAAGCACAGTTGTGAAAGTAACCTTTCTTCCTAGGTTATATTTTGGTAACTTTTAAGTCTCTTGTTCAAAGTTGTATTTTTTTAAATGTTATCATTCTCAATCACTATTCTACTGGAAATAAAGACACCAGGTAGATGTCTTCATTACAGTATTGAATGTTCTACCCAGCATTAATATTAAAACTAAACTTTATTCCTTCTTATTTTACCAGTGTTAAGATAAAATATATATAAGGATATATGTAGACATATATATCCTTAAAGGCTCCAGTATAATATCTGCTATGGAGTTAGTTCTAAGATATCAATGCATCTTGCTTCTACAATGAATATTGTGCCATTTCTTGGATTTCTTCTAAATTCTAAGACAAAATATTGGCAAGTTTCTGTCCACCAAGGGCACTGTTTCTGGTGTATAAAATCCTGTCTTCTTGTATTCTCAAATGGTAGAAGGTACAAAACAATTCATATCCTTTCAACAATCAGCATATGAATATAATTTAAGGTTTTTACATGATTTTATTTTGTGCAAAAATGAATATTCTAATTTTAACTTCTTTTTGAACCCTACATGCATATGTTTTATCTGCATCAATTTCTTCTCATGTGTTCCTCTATTTACAGCCATTTTAAAGTATATGTTAAAAATCTTTAATAAAATCTATATTTATTCTTCATAAAAATTATTTCAATTCATTTAAGTGTAATGTGGAAAATGAAATAATGTAGTATTACTAACAAGGAATAAAAGGCTGTCCCGTATGTGTGCAAATATATATATAGTACTATGTGGATGGGTCCTGAATTTCACTGAAAAATAATAAATATGTTAATATAACTAATGAAGATAGATGTTAACTTCAGGAAAAAATAAGCTATAATTAAAAGATTTAGCTACTGTTATGAATTTTGCAATGTAACTAGTTTAACACACATAAAAATGAGAAAGTTAGTTGTAAAAGTGCTAAAATATAATAATTCAGAAAAATGTTATATCTTTTTACCTATACATGGATTCTGTGTCATGATTGCCTTTTAAAATTTCTGAAATTTCTGGTTTGTTATAGTTCACACTATATATAGTTTGTTATAGAAAATGTAAATTCAGAAAAAGACTTTTTGTATCTCATTACTTTGAGATCTTTTTATAAATTTTGTATGGCACATATGCAATTAGATGATTGGTCAATACTAAAAGTGACAAAATAAATTCTTCAGAATTTCAATTGCTCAGAAGTAGCTAGTGAGTCTCTTTTTTTTCCTGTGTGAATGCTAAGATTCAAAGCTATATTAATAAGAATGAATGATCTGTCATTGTCAAGAGGACTTTACATTTGTCTTTTGATTCTAATGTACTCCTTCAAAATTGTATACCAAATGATAAGTCCAACACTACTTAATAGGCTCTAAATTATATCCTCCTGGTTAAAATCAGTAGGTCTCCAAATATAACAGCATACATGAATATAGAAAAGGGACCTATGGAGAGGTGGGTGGTATGACAATCGTAGAGGGAGGTAAATGAAGCTGCAGTAAGAATAAAAGGATTCTCTATATTCATGTATAAATTTGTCAAAGAGCAAATCAAATGAAAAATAAATGAAAATCACTGGTTTAAATTTAACTCAGAATTGATGTGAGATTCCCCTCTGTATGCTGTGATTACCATTAATGAATGAAAAAAAAAAAAAACTGTCTTGAGTCCCTGATAGGGTAGAGTAGAGCTAGGCAGGGAAAACTAAACTGAATGCTGGGAGAATGGAAGTGAAGTCAGGGAAAAGGCATATAGCCACGCTGGACACAGATGCTGATGCTTTACCCGGTAAACCATAACCTCATGGTGATTCACAGATTACTAGAAATGGATTATTTAAGGTATAAGCGTTATCCAATAAGAAGCTAGCCTCCTCAGACAAATTGACGCCAATGTGGTTGACTAAAATCCACTTAAGACCTGAGAGGGCTTGAAAAGAAATTCTAGACACAAAAATACAGTTTAACACAGCTTCTTGCTGTTTTTGCTGGCAGCATTCCACAATTCCTTTAAGAGAGGTTTTAAGAGTCAGTAGTAAAAAAAAAGATGCTGCCCTTTTGAAATGCTGCCAGCATGACCTCTGGCTCTTTCAGAGGAGACCAAGCATTTAAATGGAGTTTGTAAGCAGCCAGTTACAAACTACTTACTGGCTCTGAGCAGCCCAGAGCAAACAAGCAGCCTCCTCTAACACTGAATGGCAGGTATTAATGGTTATTGCCGACATGAACTATATTGTTTAGTCTAATAAGAACTCATAAACTCGAGTAAATAATATTAAAGATATTTTATCACCTAATAACATGAGTTAAATATCACACGTAAAATTCATTCCAAATTAAATTATAATTTTAAAGGTAAGACCGAAAACCTTAACATTGCTAGAAAAATTCATTGTAGATTGAATTTGTGTATTCCTTCTACACATTCTTCAAGTGAAATATAATCATCTGTATTATTATATACAAAAGTGATTCATTTGTGTGATAAGGTCTTCCTTTAAGCAAAAGATGATAAAATTAATCATGAAAGCCAAACATGAAATTCAAAAAATATAGAAGGTTTTGTAGGAAATAAAAATTAAAATCTAGAAGGCTTATAAAGTGTGTAATAATTAGATTAGTTTTCTGACCTTCTTCAAAACAAATACTTAATGAATTATTTCTGTAAATATTAAGCAAATAAATATTATGTGTATCATCATACATGTCACAGTAGGTAATATAAACCAACATATATCTTCAAAATACTTCCTAGAATAGTGAAAAGGATTCTTAGAAAATTATTAGCACCCTAAGAGACCTAAAATTTACACCAAAATGCAAATTTAAATTTCAAAAATTGAGTGAAAATTATTGACCTGAAATAAATATGTATGTTTATATATATATATATATATTTTAAAAATTGATATTATTTCTCAATCAAAATATTATAATTTTAGCATTAATGATAGAAAAATTAAAATAAATGTATTTCCATTACAAGTCAAGACTTTTGCAAATTCTTGCAAAGCATCATTATATTTGAAGCAAATTGAAATGGATGTTAGGTATCTGCTTTTGCTCCTTTGTTTACACAGTGCAACTTGCATGTTAACAATTTTTAGATCTCAGTGAGGAGATTAACAGCCAGTTTAATGTGATATCTCATTATTGTCATGACTGTTTCATAGGTCTTGGCAACCTCGTCTTTCCCATTTAAGGCCAGTGAGTGATGCTGCAGTTGTAGCCTGAAGGACTTCTCATCTTGCAGTGAATGTCAGGCAATCCACTGCAGTAATCCTGGGTTTAAGTTGGAAGAAAACATAGCTAAATTAAATCATATTTTGCATGTCTGCTTATTTTAATTAGTTTCTTCAATCATTTTCTTTTCTCCAAAGGCAGTAAATATTCTAGGAGACTATAGTTTCTGTTTTTCTATAGTTGTAGACTATAGTTTCTAGTATTTTCCATAGTTGTAGAACCATGATTTTAAAAAGTTTATGCTTTAATCTTCATGGGTCAAGTTAAATATTATTTTAATGTGCATTTCGAATGTTTTGCCAAATTTTGCAGTTACAGCCATTGGTTATTTAAGAAACTCAATCATATTTCAATCAAACTAAAACTTTAAATTAGAGAAGGAAACCTGCTTCTTTACAAAACTCATAACTAACAAAGCAACATAGGACTTGAAAGTCATGCTGTTTAATGTTGCTAGGATCTGCATTCATTTATAGCGTTTGTCCTGAGAACATATAGTAGTTTTTAATCTAATTACACAGAGGTGTAATTTTGCTTTTGAATTCTAAATAAATTATGGGGAATGAAGCCATTCCACACATCAGTCTTTAGTTCTATTGTCCAATTGTATGGGCACATAAAAGGAAATAAATCTATTAACTAACTTCATAGTTTGAAGTGCAGTTCTCTAACAGAGGTGGGAAGCCTTGTATTTTTCAAATGGTGGTTTGCTTTCAGGCTTCACTTTGGGTGTTCAGAAACTCTGTGTTTGCTAATATGCTACAAAATTATTGATGATTTAAGGTATATATCCTCTTTTTAAAGTGAGGCAAGTGAAATTACAGATTGGATATTACCCCCCTGAAATGTATTTCTTTTTCTGACTTTAATTTTAAACATGTGTGCAACTGTTTCTATGTGATGAAATAATCTTTGTTTCTACAGAAAGTTGATCATAATAAGGGTTTTTTAAGCAATCTTTCATAAGGCAGGACTTGAAAAAAACTGACTTGTACATGAACTTAGAAATTTAGCATCAATGGGTTGACTTTCATGTTTTGTTCCAGTCATTTTGGAGGATGTTTATAGGTGCTCTTACTATTCACTTTCCCCCGAGTATTTCAGATCAGCATTGTAAATATATTTGAGGCCACATTATTGTACTGTTTCCTTCTCATTCCTGAAAACTGCTCTGATTTGAAAGTCAATACACTGAGCAACCATGATATGGAGCAGCACATATTAATGTGATGGAACATAGAAAACCAACTTGACTGACCTTCATGTAACTAAAGAAGTCAGGCATGCATGGTTTCTGCAGTTCCTGTGAAATGTTTGCAAAAGGCAACACTAGAGAAGGGAGATTTTGCTGGAAAGGCACAAACAGTTCAGTAAAATGTAAAGGTATGACTTATGTAAATGGTATGAAACTAAAGATGTCCTTGTATTATATATTATGATTATTCAATAGCTTAACTCTTACGAATTTTGAACCAAAATTGTTAAAAATAAACCTCCAGTATAAACTGTCATCTGCACAATTCTGTTTCATAGGCAATTTTAC
Source organism: Dicrostonyx torquatus (assembly GCA_028555095.1). Classification (NCBI taxonomy): domain Eukaryota; kingdom Metazoa; phylum Chordata; class Mammalia; order Rodentia; family Cricetidae; genus Dicrostonyx; species Dicrostonyx torquatus. Next base: position 595,670 of record JAQHUG010000418.1, read on the forward strand.
CCACCACTGAAACTGTAAGCATTAAATTAAATTGCTCTTCTTTCTTGCTTGCTTATCAAGACAAAGGAATATGAGTGTTTCTAGTCCCCTGATTAAAATGGGTACAGAATAGTTCTTATGACAATGTTCTCAGATGCATTTTTGTTATAGAAATGAGGATTACATAACTAATCAAGATTGTTGACTGTGGTGGAAGAATCTTTACTTATAATCTCTCATATGATGTTGCATACAAACACTAACATAAATCACCTATGTAAATGTTCATTAGTATTTATAATGACATATTAAATTAGTTCTATTTTCTATGAATGTACAATATTTAGATAATAAATGACAGTCAAAGATGAATAGATTTTTTTCTTTTCTTTTCTTTTTTTATTCCATGGTCTACAACTGATAGTCCTATTTAACAAAAAAAATAAAATTATGGGAAATAATTTACCCAAAACAATCACTTCAGTTATCTTTGCTTTCAATTTACTTTCAAATAATTTTTACTTTAATTTTAAAGTATTTATCTTAAGAGTTAAGAGACACTCTGTTTACAAAACTTAGTGG
>JAQHUG010000418.1:623114-638870 GCA_028555095.1 Dicrostonyx torquatus
AAGATAAGTAATTTCAAAGCAATTTTGATATGGTTCAATAAGGTGGAGAGAATATGACAGTATATAATTGACTGATTTTTCCTAGATTTTATTTTCCTTACATCTGTGTCTTTGTTACTTTAACTTACATTTTATGGCAGTTAGTAATTTTTGAAGTTTTAATTATTGCTCTTAAATATGTATGGTAATTAATAGTGGCAGATAGTACTGTGAACTATAAGAGGCTTATGTGAACTGAAGTACTGTGAATGCTATAATTCACAGAGGGATATCATTTACTTCTTTCTTATCAGTATTTATGTTCAACATATAAATGTAAATAATATGAGTTTTTTAAAAATTGACAAAAATGATATCAGATCACCACATTATAAACCTCATTGATAATTTTCATTATATAAACTTTTTGTAAGGAATGATTATTTTAAAAAAATATTTTCAAAAATTTTTAATCACTGTCTTGTGTCAGAGTAATTTTTTCTAGGTAAACATTAATAGAAATGTGTACATGTTTCATTAATTTTTCTCTTTTTTCTTTCCTACTCTTGTTTTATTTCTTTTATTTTCACATTTACAATTTGATTATTTTTTTAATTATTTTATTGTGTTCTATGTTCAAAAATATTTTCATCATACAGATAATTGCTGTGAAGAGAATACAGGTGAAAATGGAAGCCATTCATGGCAGATGAACGCTCTTGGGTTTCCTCTCATTATAGCTATGAGTTTGTCTTGCTTGTTTTAATGTCATTGTCTTCTTGTTATTGCCTGAACAGAGATAAAGAGAAGAGTAACAACAGGATAATCAAATAGTATAACCAAAATTTTTTTGCAGTCCAATTTATGTTTTTAGCAATTAGCCCCTTTCTGTCTTTCCCAACATAAAAATTCATGAAATATTGTTTCTCTCAACAATTTTTAACAATATACTTTGATGCAAAGAGTTCATTTTGCAAAGTAGATTTTGCTATAAATAGTGTCAGGGGTACATTGACATAAGCATTTTATATAACCAGTCCTGTTTTTATTTAATTAGTTTGTAAATATAATCAACATCCATAGGTATAAAACATGTAACAATTGTGGCTTAATAAAATTGTGAGTCACCTCTATTAGTCTTTCAAACTGTTTAAAAAAATTTCTGGTTTAATGAACATTTATAAGACTTTATAATTTTTACCATGTATATAAAATACAAACTTGATATCCAGTTACACCAAATACACATATCTCTTATTCTGTTTTCTTCAGCTTTGAGATAATGTCTGAAGGAGAAAAACTGAACTGAGTATCTTTCTTTAAATCTGAATATCCAATTAATGTTTTCTTAAGTGAAATTATCTCTCTACCATTGTTTGGAATAAATAATCTTAATGTTATTATGTTGAAATGTTGCTTGATTCAGTAAATTCACATTATATTTTAGCTGAAACCAAGTATTGCAGATGTAACAACCTATGCAGTTATATAAGGAATTTTTCTGAATGCCAGACAGTCACTGTCTTTGGAAGATTCAAAATGAGAATGACTATTATAGGTAATACTTTCATGGAGGTGAAAATGAGATGTGAACAAAAACCTGCTGCATTCAAAATTTCAAAAGAAGTGCAATTTGAAGAAAGACAAGAAGGTTGTCTGTTTTTTCCAGTTTCAGTTATTTGAAAATGACAAGAAGGTGTCTTTTACTTTGAACCACATCTTAGTGATGTGCTTAGGCCCACTTAGGTCAACTAGGAAACACCCATTCACCCCGCCACACACACATTTGCTTATGTGTGCCATTTGTAGACAAACACAACAGTTTTTATTTGCTAAATCAATTAATTTTCAGTTTTTAAGATTCACCCACGAAAATCAAGCATTTGGTTTATCTATAAGATCTCTGTGCTTTTGTGATACCCAAACACATTATTTATTATTGTTATTATTATATATGATTTATTATGTGAGGTCCAACAAGATTAGATATGAATTAACAATCAGGTTTTTTTAATTCATTATTTAAAATGCCTTTGCTTTCAACTATTGTTTTTGTCTTATAGCTGGCAAAATAAACTGAAAACATGATCCATTCAAACATAATATTTTCCTTGCTGTTGAAACAGAACAAAAAGTAATCCAATTCAATTGATATGAAAATCAAGCTCATATTTTGGAATTTTTTTCAATTTTGGAAAAATAACATGAGCCATACTTTCTTAACGATGTAGCTATTTGTGACTTTGCACTAAATTCCTTGGCATTCCCTTAAGAGGTGATACTGATCAGTAGAAAATTTTGAAAATGAAGAAAATTAAAGCAACATTTCTAAACATGTTTCTTTCAATTCTTTAGTCCATGATTTAATCATTACAATAAGTTGAAAAAGTTACATCTTCTTTTACTTAACTTGAAATGATTTTTGAAGCATGATGTATGTGCCTAGTGAGTTAGTTTTAATTGATTTTGAAGCTTATGTACCACAATTCAGCATTATCAAGAGAGATACAAAGAACACTCCAGGTCAAAGTTACACAGATACGTAAAATATCATATTGTAGAATTCAAAATAACCACTGTGTGCTAGAAATGAAGGAACAAAATACTTAATAATGAAGTTATTGTGTTGCCCCAAAGGACCATAGAAATTACACTTATTTATGCCTTAGTGAGATTCTTGTTGGGTTTTATCTTTTATTGTCCAAGCTTCATTACAGTGTGAAAACAAAATCCTTGCTTTTTTACCCTTTTGTCTACTTCAAACCAATCTGTCATCATCTGCAATATGATCAATAATAAGTAATTTATAAAATATCATATACTCCATAGTTGCTACCAACCGTTTTCTCCTGTTTGTTTTTAAATAAATTCAATCATTGAAGGTGTAAATATACAAATGTGTGTATTGACATGAGTATAGTATATACTGTTATAGGTAACTAGAGAAATTTTGGTCTAAAAATACGTATATCATAACTCCCAGTGTTAAAATAATTCAGTAGCTTTTAACCATTCTCTGATAGTGATGAAGCTAAGTGAATTTCCTCATGCATGATATTCCGTGTAATCTGCATGTATATGTATGATATCAGGGTATCTTTTTATTCATTGCAGAGTGTCCATATTTTCTTTCCAATCCTGGCATAGTAACCCTAGAACTTAGTTTCAATGGACTCCACTGCAAATAAAATTTTTATTATTATTTACTAAGCCATTGTGTGACTGGAAATAGATGCCTAGGAGATAGCAGTAGGTTCTTCTCTCAGACAAATCGGCATTACAAATATTCTTCATTATAATTATATGTGTTTATATAACTAAGCATACTTCTATAATATCCTTTGTTTCAAATGTTTTAAAGGTGCATAAATGCATAATAATACCTAGCAAGTATGATTTCGAAAATTTGATGCCTTTATCTATTTTTTTTTATTTTTTCTAATTCATCTAAGTACTTAAGAGTTTTACAGAACACATATTAATAAATTTAAAGCATCAGATGAATGTTTCCAATGTGTTATCTATGTATGTATAATTCATTTCAGTTCTACTTATTGATGACTAATCCATTCACAGAATTCATTCCCTAATAGATTTAAAATATTAATATTTGTGTTTGAAATTATTTAGAAGAATGTATTTCATGTTACAATTGTGTAAATGAAGCTAAATGATAACAATTATTCATTCAAATATTGTTTATTTAACATTGCCCATGTATTTGGATTTATTTGTACTTAAGTCAATGTAATGACACTTTTAGTGGTCCCTATATTTTAATCTGCCTATTCTATTCATTCATCAAGCATATCATAAACAGAAATTAGTCATGTACAATTAAATCAAGATGAATACATTTAGATACATAAACATTCAGGTATTACATGGTATTTTCACATTAAGTATAGAAAAATAATTTTTAAATTTACAAATGACTTTGGAAATTCAAGATGGAAAACACTATGCAAACAAAGAAGTAATATTTTAATATTATTTTCAAGGATATTTTTAACATTATATATCAGAACATTTCTTTTCAGATAAAATACAGGAATTACTGGTAAAGTAAAACCTTAAATATTTGAAAGTTATTTTAAAAACACAAAGTTGTTTAATTTTGTTGTGATTTTAGAAGCATTGAGAATCTTAGATAAGGCATCTGTGACAGTATCTATTTTCATGCATATTTCTCTGATATTATGATACAAATCAATGAATTCATAGATGAATATAGAGGTAGATGATATAAATAATTTAATTTTTGGGCATTTAGTAATGATTGGTTTCATTGGTGTAGGATGCTCTGACTTTTTCCTATGTAAATTAAGTGAAATTAAGTAACTTTTTTCTTTTCAAAAACATATTTTTTATAATTATATCACCATTTTAAAAAACAATTTACCCTTTCTGACATTTATTTTTTTTGTTTAGGAATGAGTGTATGTCCTCAACTTTGTTTTCTGCTAATTATACATACAAATTATGTACCTACCCAAATAGTTACAGGGAAATATATCATAACATTTGAGAGTCCATCACATTTAATGGTTTGGTCTCATTTGTTTATGTCAAGCATTTGAATATATAACAATTTTTGAAATAGCTTTCGAATTGATTTTAAATTCATTTTAAGTTAAAAGCCATTCATACCAATTTTGTCATAAATAAATGCATAGTTAATTTCACTTCCAGGAGATTTTACTGAAGTAAAGTTTAGTACTTAGCTAAAGTAAAAGTAGTATTTTAAAGTTTTCATTTTGTTACTCCTTTCAGTACTGACAAAATCAGGCTATTATTCTATAAACAATATTTTAAAATTGTATTCATTTTTTCACAGATGTCAAAACATATGTTTAGTATAAAGCTAATTTACATGTTCAATGATAAGAAAATAATTGCTTTCATGTTCAATGATAAGAAAATAAATGCTTTCTTTATGTTTCAAAACTTAAATTTGTTACCTTGTCTAAGAGGACGTCCTGGATAAATTTAGCAATCATTTACTGAGTCTCTTTAACTAAGAGTTACTAGTTTCTAACCCTAAAATGTTTGCTAGGAAATGCCACAGATAATGTAGATTATTTCATCAAACCAATATATCCAAATGTGTTGAAATTGAAAAAGCAAACATTATTGACAGGGTATAAATGAATATTTGTGTTTAATGTGTTTTAAATGATCTTGGGGAACACACACTTGTGACTGACATCCTTGTGATATTGATATTTACTTTATCTCTTTAGAAGTACAGTCATGCATTCATCCACATATGTCTAAACTTCATTTTAAATGTGAATTAACATTGATTGTGTTATATCTAGCTGTCAAACAGTTTCTTACTTTTTGTATATTCAAAATGAATTAGTATATTCTTTATTGATTCAATCTAGAAAAGACAGTATAAGAAATTGCATAATTATAAAATGTAGAATCCTTTAACTACTATACTTGATTCGTTTACATTCCATGTATGTACTTAATGGGCAATATTCACTACTTGTCTTTTCAAGCAATGTAAAGTAAAAGCTACATCTTTCAGTAAGATCCACAATTCAGAACTATTTATAAATATTTCTGTCATATTTTTACAATGGCTTACTGTATAATATTTTTGTGTTTGAAACTATTTTGATCATTTTAATTGCATTTGCTTTCATCCCAGATTATTTTATTGGCAATATGTACGTGTTATAAATGTATTGTCTTTGGAATCATCACTTTTTAACACCCTCACATATTCCCAAGTGCTGTGTGTAATTTTGTGCATGTGTTCCATAGTGTATTGAAAGTCATTTTATTTTATGTATCTCTGTGTCTTCCCCATTGCCGTAATAAAGAAAACTGCGGAAAATCTTTGTTATATGTGTTTTCTTTATTACTGTTACAGCGTTTGTGTCCCCCTGTGTGTTTTCATTTTCAACTTGGTCAAATTCAATATCTCAACAGTTTTGTTTGTTAGTGGCAAATGGCTTTTAGTGAATGTTTTAAATTTTGAGATAACTGAAGTACAACTCTTAAAATCTTAAAATGTTCTTATAAAATAATTTAGAAACAGTATTCACCTTTTTTCAAATAAAACTTGTTACAGAGTTCTCATGAAATTAAATCACTCTTTGTATGCCTAAATAATCAGAAGAATTTTTGGTAAGACACACAGGCAGTGCTTCATTTTCAGTTAGCCAGGCTTAGTCAATTATTTTTATTGTAAGGAAAAGTCCACATAGCAAATATAAATGCCTAATCTGAATTTTCTAAATTACTTACCCTTTGTAATATAATTTATGCAAAAGGTACTATGAAAATATAATTTCAGAAAGAACAAACATATTCTGCTCATGTGTAGATAATTTATGAAGCAAAAGTGACATTTTATATACATGAACAAGAACTATAAATGTTAGAGAACCTTCCTTTTAATACAAACACTCAGGAACTTCAGGGAATGGATTAAATAACAGATTCAATCTAATCTTCATATTAGCTATGTGAAATACAGGATATTTCTCTTATATTATTGAGGACTACAGTCAGGTTTAGAGAAGTAATTTTGAGATTATGTATTTATCACTTCAATCTAGTTAATAATATAATTTTATTGATGTGTATCATGTCTGGTTTTAAATGGCTAATTCTCATTAAGTTTGAGTTTGTATTGGTGAATGTATTTCTCACATGCAGATGAATAGAAAAGTAACACATTTTTAACAATACATTCAGTTCAGTTTCATATAAAGAATAAGCAGTACAGAATTAAATAGAAAATATTGCTTTTCAAGATTCACGTATTTTTGTCATATTGCATTTCATGCCCATGAACATTCCACTATGAAAGTTTTGGTATAATATATTTGTACCACTTTCTTATTATCTTCCAACATGCTTCCATATGAATGTAATTGAAATTTTATATTTTCCATTTTTTCTGATTGATTAAAATTTAATGAAGTTGTGGCTAGTTAGATATAAAGAGTCATTTATCTTTTATTTATGTTGAAATTCTTCCTGACTCTTCTTTAAAACAAAATGATGATATACAATAGAATTAATTGTCAGAAAATAAATGTAAATTTATGTTCACTACAGTGGTGTCTTTTGTCAACATTTTCATTAACCTTCATAGAGCTGCTTTCCAGAGATCACTTTTTTCAAAAAACAAATTTAGTAAATTTCTTGTTCTTTTACAAATACTCTGAAATTGCTATAGAATAATTTAGCTCATATTTCATAAAATAGATAACTCTCTATTTATATGAAAATACTTTTTCTTAATGCCTGATCTAGGGAAAATAGGTAATTCTAATTTAATATTTGTTCTTTTAATTTAAGATAATAAAATTACTAGCTCCTGAAGAGATAACTTTTAAGTTATGTCCTTTCATCTCTTGTCATTTCTTTAAAACTACAATGAAATTTAAAGGTTCAAAACTAAGTATCCAAATAAAAGTATTTTAAAGTGAATAAATTAATTAATTTCAATTTTCACTTCTATGTTAAAGACACAATATACTAAAAAATAAAATGTAATTTTATTGGTTTTCAAAAAACTGAATTGCATATGTACAAAATATTGAATGGAAAATTATCCAAAGTTTTGGAATTTATGTCTGTACATATTATTCTTTTTTATTGGTTTTTATTGAGCTCTACATTTTCCTCTGCTCACCTCTCTTCCTCTTCCTTCCCCCCTTCATCACTCCACCAAGAACCTCATACTTCCAAAATACTCAGGAGATTTTTTCTTTTTTTACCTCCTTTGTAGATTTTACCTTTGTAAGTCTTTCTTGGTGGTCTTGTCTACATTCTCTGGGATTGTGGTTTGTAGGTTGGTTTGCTTTGCAAAATATATTATTCTTATGAAAAAAAGGTAGTCAGAAGAAAAATAATGTATGTCACATATATTTTGGCTCAATGACAAGATCTTTCAATTAAAAATAGGAAAGAGCCCAAAGAATCAACCTTACATGTTTGTGTCTACACTCACTATGACATCTATTATCAAGGATGAAAGAGTGTATTTTGTTTTTGTACATATCCACAACTGAAGTATAGTGCCATTTAAGAAAATATTAAACCACTGTCATAGTTTTCCTCCTTTGAGAGCTTTATTTCACAGACTAAGTCTAGATTTTCACTTAAATCAATAGGAAAAGATTCAAGTTCTCAAGAGCCTTTCCTTATGCCAACCATTTTCCATTGTCAATGTGTTAGATCAGACTGTCTTTCACCTCTGTGGAAAGTGAACCCACACTGCCATCATGCAGTCTACCTTACCTTAGAGGTCACTCTTGCTGGTTGACATTTTGTGTTTATGGAAAAATGTGTTACTTGCACCCACCATATGTCACCAGAGAACAGGGTCACTGCATAAAATTTATCTACCTTTCCCTTCTTCTCCCTATCCCTCTGGAAAATCTCTTGCAGTTCACTTTCTGCACAGATTTGCCATGTCTAGAAGAAGGCCATCTACATAGAACAATGGCAGAGGCACACCTAGGTTATTTTTTTCTCTTATGTAGGATATCTTTAATGTGTTTTGGTTTGTTTCACATGATATTTCATTTTCTCAATATACTTCAGTTTATTTTTCCAATCAGCTTTTGAAGGATGTCTTGGTTGTTTCTTACCTTCCTATATATAATTAAACAGAAAATATTCACTTTTATACCTGATTAAAGATATACTAAGATACATTACATTATTAAATTTACAAGTTCCAAATAATTTTTATGATATGTAATTTCCATTAAAAGATTGCCTAGTGTGTTATAAAATCAATAAAAAACATTGATAGTGTGAAATTTAATATTATGATGAATTAAGCAATTTGGAGTTTCTAAAGAAAATTTCTGAGTCCTTTGGTTCTAAATCTTATACATTAGTTGAAGATTTTTTTTGTTGTGTTCTTGGATTTGATTTGCCAGTATGTTATTGAATATTTTTCATCTATGTTTATGAGGGAGAATGGTTTGTAATTCTTTTTCTTTGTTGAGTCTTTGTGTGGTTAACTGTAACCTCATAAAAAGAGTTTGGCAATGTTCCTTCTGTTTCTGTTATGTAGAACACTTTGAGTAGTATAGATCTTAGCTCTTTCTTGAAGTTCTGGTAGAATTCTACACTGAAATCATCTGGCCCTGGGCTTTTTTGTTTGTTTGTTTGGGAGCCTTTTGATGATTGGCTCTATTTCTTTGTAGGTTAAAGGTCTTTTTAAATTGTTTACATGATATTGATTTAATTTTGGTATGTATTATATCTATCCAGAAAATTGTCCATTTCTTTTACATTTTTCAGTTTTTTGGAGTATAGGTTTTTGTAATATGACTTAATGATTCTCTGGATTTCCTCAGTGTCTGTTTTCATTTCCTCTTTTCATTTCTGATTGTTTTAATTGTGATGTTTTTTCTTTGCCTTTTGATTAGTTTGGATGAGGGTTTGGAAAGTACAGTTGAAGAGTGGGAAGATTGAAAATATGAGAAAAAAGGTCATGTCCATTATGGGGACACCGGCAGAAACAGTTTACCTGAGCTAATGGGAGCTCACCGACTCCAGCTGGACAGGAAAGAAGCCAACATAGGATGAAACTGACCCCTCTGATTGTGGGTGACAGTTGTATATCTGGAGCAGACTGCAGGCCATTGACATTGGCACCAGGATTTGTCCCTACTGCCTGTAGTTGCTTTTTTCAGAACACATTCTCTTTGGATAGATATAGTAGAGATATCCTTAGACCTTCCCCAAAGCAATGCATCTTACTCTCTCTGATGAGTGGATGGGAGTTGGGGGAAAGGTAGAGGGAATGGAAGGAGGAGAGGGATTGAGAACTGGGATTTGTATGTAAAATAGGAAGAAATAGTTTTCTTTTTAAAAAAATATAAATAAAATATGTACATATAATTTTATACACTAGTTTTCACTTCTTAATAACATTTTTAAAAATATTGCTCTTTTATATTTTCTTTCTGCATCTTAAATGCATAGTAATTACATAAAACGAAGTTGATAAAGAGAGATACTGGAGTTAGGTTTCACAATTAACACTTTGCTCATCAGTTTGTACACACCTGGAGATTTATATTTGTTCATTTTTAGGTTCTGTGTATGAATGCTTTGCCTACACATATGTATGTGTGCTCTTGGTGCCTGTAGTGGCCAAAAGAGCACATGAGATAACTTGGAACTTAAACTGTAGAAGATTATGTTCAGCCATATGGGCTCTGGGAGCTTGTCTATGGTCCTTTCTAAGAGCAGTACACACTCACAACCTTTGAACCATCTCCCAAACCTCAGATATACAGATATTTATTTTTTCTTGTATTAGTGAAAAACCATCATTTTGTAATGAAAAAAGGAAGTGCAGCTATTATACAACCTAAATATACAACAACACATTTTAATAATAAGAAAAGAAAATGAAACTTGTAAAAATCAGTGTAAAAAATCACACTATATAGATACTTATAAGATATTAATAATTTCTTGTGTGGCCTTTGTTCAAATTTAGATCTTTTCATTAAATGGACATATATTCAACAAAATTATAAAGTTTTGGTATTTGATGCAGTTATCAAAATAGATTGTGGTTTAAATGGCCATATTTTGTTCCATTCACATTTCATTATGTTAAAATAACAATCCTAAGTATTTGACAGATTTCTGTTAAAATTTCTAAGAAGGCTGTAGTAAAATTTTAAGTTATGTGAGAAAGGTAGTTCTTTTCGAGATAAGCTATTACTAGTAGTTGAGACTGAACTCAAATTAAAACCTTCCTCCTGCTTCAGGTTCAAAGTACAAATATAATATCCAGATGGTATTATGACCTCTTAAGTTAATCATGTTTTACATAGCATTTTTGAAAATAGATAAATACCAAACCTTAAGTTAGGTTGAGCAAATATTTAAATGGCATAATTAATATGATGAGTCTCAAGAAATACTCAATAGTATATTCTTAATCAAATATTATTCACAATACAAATACACAGTACTTATTCATCAGCATAGGTATGCATACTGTATTATTTTACAGAATTTGCTAATGTGTTTGAATTTTAGTTAATAGAAACACATTCACATGTTAATTTACCAAACATTAATACATGATGTTTTATGTCACATTCCTTATCTCATACATGGAAAGAGCAACTTGGGTATTCTCATGATTGCAAAGATTATGAAAATGCAGATGACATGGGAAAGGGAGTATGGACAGTGCCAAACCTAAGACTGCACATGCTCTCCTGCTTTGTGGTAGTTCCTAATTGGATGTACTCAGTGGCTTCATAATATTATTTGAGAAAAAATTATTATTACAAAGCTTTGATGATAGCAGGCATTGAAGGTTTATCATATGTGTTTTGATTAGCCTAGTTATTTGTGTATTCTAGTTCAAGGCTTCATATTTTAGACTTCACTATTGATAACCAAAATAACTTTGACTACAACTTTAATTATCCCCTTTTTAATTGCTCAATATGTACTTGTAGGTGGAGTTTTTCTGTCCTGCAAGCTGCTTCCCAAAAAACACATTGAGTTGTAATGTTAATTACAAATTGCTCAACATATAGCTCAGACTTATTACTACCTAATTCTTAATTTAAATTAACCATATTTCTTATCTATGCATTGTTACCTTGTTTTCTATACATCTTGCTTCCGTGGCAGCTGTCTGGTATCCATCTCCCCCAATGCCACCCTTCTTCATACCAGCATCCTTAGTTTGGTTGCCCCGCCTATTCTTCTTGCCTGGTTACTAGTCAGTCAGTGTTTTATAAAACCAATTTAAGTGACAAAACCTTATGGTGTACAAGAGGATTATTACAAAACATATACTCATTAACACAGATAAATTATTTATTCTTTATTTCTTCTTATTTTTATTTCATAGCCTGGCAAAATCCTGTTACTATGGCCAGGAGATACAAGGAGAAATTCTCATGACTTGAAAAAAAATGAAGTATCTCCTGTAAAAAGTAAAAAAGAGAGAAAGAAAGTAAGAAGGAAAGGAAGGAAGGAAGGAAAAAAGGAATGATGGAAGGAAAAAATCGAGTAAAGAACAAAGGAAGGGAAGGAGGAAGAAAGACAGGAAGGAAGGAGGGAAGGAAGGAAAGAAAGAAAGAAAGAAACATTAACAAATAAATAAAATTTTTAAAACAGAAAAAATATATGGCATGATTTTTTAAAAATTTTTATTGATTTTTATTGAACTCTAAAGTTTTCTCTGCTCCACTCCCTGCCTATCCTCCTTTTCAACCCTCCCTAAGGTCCCCATGCTCCCAATTTTTCAGGAGATCTTGTCTTTTTCTACTTCCCATGTAGACTAGATCTATGTATGTTTCTCTTAGTGTCCTCATTGTTATCTAAGTTTTCTGGGATTGTGATTTGTAGGTTGGTATTCTTTGCTTTATGTTTAAAAAACACTTATGAGTGAGCACATGTAATAATTGTCTCTTTGTGTCTGGCTTACCTCACTCAAAATAATGTTTTCTAGCTCCATCCATTTTCATGATTTTAAGAATGGTCATAAGGTTTACAGTAGACTGCATAATTTTACATATTATATACTTTATTTATGATCCAAATTAAATTTATCTATCCTTCTGTCTGTCTGTCTATCTACTTATTTATCTTTTGTTTCCTTCAGACAGTTTTTTCTCTGTGTAGCTCGGCCTGTCTTGAGAGCCACTCTGTTGACAAATCTGCTTTCAAACTAATTCATCTACCTGTCTCTGTGGCCTGAAGGCTTAAAATTTGTGAAATGTGTTCATCTTCCAATTTTATTTTTAATTTTAATTTTAAAAATATATTTAAATTTGAATCATGGTCTCCCCTCAAAATGTGGTCCATTATGAAAGACTTTCTGATTTTTTCCCCTATTAAATAAAGTTTTCATAGATATACCTTGTATTGCCAGGATTAGCTATGGTATTATATATTGTTTTTATTAATTGTTTTAATTGAGCTGTATATTTATCTCCACTCCCCTCTCTTCCTCTTACCTTCCGTTCTACTCTCTCCATGGTCCTCACACTCCCAATTTACCCAGGAGATCTTGTCTTTAAATATTTCACATATGGGTTAAATACACATGTGCTTTTTTAGGGCCCTCTTTATTGTCTAGGATTGTGAAATTTAGGTTGGTTTTTCTTTGCTTTATGTCTAAACCGCACTTATGAGGGAGTACTTATGATGTTTGTCTTTCTGGGTCTGGGTTACCTCCCTCAATATGATGAGTTCTAGATACATCATTTGCCTATAAATTTCAAGACATCATTATTTTTTTCTACTGTGTAGTACTCCATTGTGTAAATGTACCACATGTTCCTTATCCATTCTTCAGTTGAAGAGCACTTAGGTTGTTTCCAGGTTGTGGCTATGAGAAACAATGCTGCTATGAACACATTTGAGCACATGTCCTTGTGGTATGATTGAAACCCAGCAATATCACTTTTGGGTATATACGCATAGAGGGTGCTCAATCCTACCATAAGTAATTACATATTGTACCAACACAACTTGACCTAGTTAGCATTATGAGCAGTTTTATATCAGATTAATTTTAATTGAAGTGTACTTGAAATGTTTTCAATAAATATTTTATCAGGAAAGTAAAGATATTTTACTCAAAAAATATATATTTTCAGAGATTCCGGTTTGGTAATATGCTCATTCAGTCCTGGTCCAGCTGGATTTGATGAGCTCCCAATAGATTAGGCACACTGTCTCAGGTGATGGGCCAGTCCCTCGCAGTCCTGACTTCCTTCCCACCTTTTCCTCTTCGACTGCACCTTTCTAAAACTATTTCCAGAATAGTTAATATTTATGTGTATCCTTTATTACATTGTAACCATATTTCAAATTTCTTTTGTTACACAAGGCATTCTCAAACATTTGATATTCAATGGTTGTATGTTTATAAGAATATTTTAGCACCATCAATTAATTTAAATTTTTAGTTCAGAATTTCTCAAAATCACCACTGTGGACATAATAAAATTATAGGTATTCCCTATTTATTCTCCAATAGACAAAATTCCATTGAGATACGAGACATATCCACATCATGTTTATGTTGCAACCTCTTCTGCACAGAGCAGAGATATATGTGTATCTGTATATGTTGATACTGAGGTTATCGATTTGATATTTAAAAGTATGCTGTCCTATGTTGTTTAGTCAGCAGCATATACCAAGGAATTATAAAGACCCATCTTTAATGTGAAAACAAACAGTATTGGGTGTATAAAAACACAACAAGCCAGGCGGTGGTGGTGCATGTCTTTAATCCCAGCACTGGGGAGGCCAAGGCAGGCGGATCTTTGTGAGTTTGAGACCAGCCTGCTTTACAAGAGCTAGTTCCAGGACAGGCTCCAAAGCCACAGAGAAACCCTGTCTCGAAAAACAAACAACAACAAAAAAAAAAAAACAAAAAAAATGAAAATCTAAAATTTTCGAGTATCTGCTCTATTTTCTGTACTTGTAACCTACATTTTTTTACAGCACTGAGCAATTTTTAATGAAATTAATGATGAATATCTAAAATAAAACTTAAAATTTGTTCACTATGTCATTATCAAGGCTTGCCAAGTTCTGAAAAAAATTTAATAAATTAAGACAAATTTACACAAAATAAATAGTGTAGAATTAAAGTACTAAAATAAGGAGTGAAAAATAAGGATACTCTAAATCTTTTAGAACAGTGTTTTTTAAACTAATATACAAATTATCAAGGATAACAAATTTCATGTCAAAATAATTCACTGTTTCACTTGTGTATGTCTTTTAAAATAGAAATATATGACATGTATAAAACAAATTTGAATTTCATTCCCTTTCTCTATTTTAGTGATTTGACTCGTGATTTGATTGAAGCAAGAACATATTTTTTTTTTCAACACAGGGTTTCTCTGCAGCTTTGGAGCCAGTCCTGGAACTAGCTCTTGTAGAACAGGCTTGTCTCGAACTCACAGAGATCTGCCTAAGAACATAATTTTGTGATTACTTGAAGATATTAGCTTGGGTATCTAATTTTTAAATTTCTTGGAGTTGGAGCAATCTAGCTGAGAAATGGAATACAGAAGCTGCCCAGTGGTTCTCTCATTAGATTTGAGTAATAAACATAAACCAATATAGAAACTTAATGCTCTGTATTAACCATTTTGATTTTATACATTTCTAACAAAAATTTTATTATACAAATCTTGTGAAAGATCAATAAAAAGAAGCTTATGACAGAAATATATTGTGTTATTTATATTCTTCATTAGACCCTACTAGCCATTAAATTGCTTTAATTCAACTAATGATAAAAATGCATCATAAATATTTTTATGTCTTTATTTGGTGAAGTCTACTATATTGGTAGCATTTGTAACTGTTTATAGAACACCTTGAGTTAAAATGTCTTTATTCTACAATATTTTTGATCAACATCAAAGATTTCCTTAGACCTCAATTTTTGTTCAAATAAGGGAGAAATATAAAATCACTAGTTTCCTATGTTATAAATTTTTCAAGAAATTGTAACATGTCACTATAAGTATTATAAAAGTGAGTGCAAATATAAGTTTCAAATATTTGATTTGGTGACTTTGTGTTTTCTGAACAAGTAAATCACACTGTTAACTTATACAAGAAAATTGTTTATGTCTATGAAATTTATGTTAGTCTTCAAATCATAATGTTTTCAGAAATATGTTTATGTAGATGTATGTCTGAAAATCTAAATTATAAATAAAGTGTTGTTTCAAAGTAAATTGACCTTAGGGACAAGAAGATTTAGTC
>JAQHUG010000418.1:697925-711007 GCA_028555095.1 Dicrostonyx torquatus
AAAGATACTGAGAGGGTAAGTATTTAGACAGAATGAGTGATTATGCCACGAAAATTGAAGTTAAAAGTTTGTGAGATGAGCCAGGGTCTGAATTCTTAATTGCCTGATTAATGTAGTAAATGAATCCAAGACTACCAAAATACCAACTTGTGGAAAGTACGAGGAACTAGATCATATAGAATGTTAAGACATGATAAATAGAATTGTCTTACTCTAAAGCAAAAGAGAAATAATGAGATATCTTTTAAGCAGATAAAAAAATTTAATCATCTTTTAAGATTATTGTGGAAGCTATATGGAGACAAGAAGATGGAAATGAGGAAATAAATGGAAAAGATTATTACAGGAAAAGAGGAACAATATAATAGGTACAATAAAAGCAAGTTAGAAATTATACAGTTCAAAAAAATTGCATATAAGTATTCAGAAAGCACGTACATGCAAGCATATGTGTCCTTTATTTTGTATCCTTTTCTGTGTGTCCATATGTATAGGCTAGAAGTCAATGTGGGATGCCTGTGTCAAATACTCTCCATCTCATTAATTTGTCTTTTGGTTTTTGAACAGAAGCTCTTGCTGGACCTGGAACTCATGAATTTACCAAAAATAGCTGGATTTCAAGAATTTTCTGGTTTCAACTAGGTTTACAAATGCACACCACTATGACCAGCATTTTATAGAAGTGCACCTGATTTGAACTCAGATCCTTGATCTTGCTGAGCCAGTAGTGACATGACTGAGCTGTCTGCATTTCAACTTAACTGCCTTTTATGCTAAATGAAACAACATACATTGAAATCTGATTACTACCCATCTTCTAAGTAGAAAGGATAGCTACAGCAAGGATTTGCCTCAAAACAGTTATGCCATATCCACATCAGCTGCCTTATGCTGCATGGATGGGGCAGTCACAATCCACAATTGTGAATTACAAAGCAAATGGTGGCTTCTGGGTTCTTGGCAAAGATAATGTAAAAAATTTATATTTAGTCAATAAGTTGAAAATTTTATGCAGAAATCCAAGTGATAACTGTATAATAATTGTAAAAGTAAACACTATCTTGGAATTTTACATATAAAAATTAATATGCTCACTTTATTCTAAATGTATTTGAACAGAGTAAAAGTAAAAAAAAAATATTTTGAACTCTACAACAGCCATGAACAATTATTTTACCTGTATTAATTTTTGAAAAATTTCACAGATGTTTGGAAATACGTTCTATATCAATTTCAGGTATAATGTGAAAATATGTGAACGTAGATATAATATAAGAAACTGAATGGTTGATGCATCTGCATTTTGAATTTCATTAAGAATATTTTGCATGTGTCAGGTTTCAGCATTTTCCTGTCCTTGTTAAAAATCCTGTATCCACTTTTCCTCATTTTAAATAACTTTCACTTGACTTTCATTTCCATACCAATAAGTTCATTCTAGCAATAAAATTTTATTGTCAGTTCTTCCAAGTTTTTATTTTCACCTTTTTATGAATACTATCAGGAGACAAGAAAGAACTTTACTCTAATATACCAATGTGCCACTCAAATTTATATCCTAGAGCTAATCAAAAAGATTGGAGGATTTATTTTCTCTTATTATTATCCAAATGTGGAAACTTTATAAGATATAAGGTTTTGAAAAACTCAGTACCACTAAGACTTTACTAAAGCTGCCATAATTATTAGATGGAAGATATCTCAAGATTTTGGGGGAGAATAAAGAGAATTCCATTACCCACAACCACTCTGGTTTCATAATTAGTATATATACTGTAAAACATCCTTGACTGATGGGAGACTCTGTATGACTTCTTGACAATATTTTTTAAATAATTTTCTTAGTAGTAAATACCTATATCATTCCATACAGAAGAGGGATAACTCAGAGTTCTAGCTTTTTGGGATGAGTGAGACATCGAAAAAACCATTTTCTCAGTCAGTTGCACTCCATCAAATGTGAGATATGGCTATAAGGAGCCACTTCTTTATTGACTGGCAGTATCTGATGATAGGAATCACAGTGCCTGGTTGAAGTTCCAGTTCTGAAATCCATATGTTCACGTAGTGCAGTGTCATAGGGTAGTCAGAATCTATGTATTGAGGTTGAAGGCTAAACCTGGCTGTTAATCACTGTTTTTTCTTCCATTGGAACCAGGTCAAGTCCTCCTGAGCCTTCCTGTTACATAATTTCATTTCCTCTCAGCGTTTTAACCCTGAGTCACAGCTTCTTGATAATTCTGTGTTTTATATAATATACTTTTAATTATTTGTTTCTAGGGCAAGTAGAAAAATAAATTGTATGAGTAACAATGGAAAAACTGATTCTTGATGGGAGAGATTTGTTAAGTACATCCCTCTTAGGGCTGAGTGCTTCAAAATCTGTAATTCCCTGCACATTGTCCAATTGTATATTGCTGCCCTAATTATCATTAACTGCAAAAAGCTTCTTTCTTGAGGACTGAGCAATGCTGGGATCCATGGGTAAACCAATATGTCATTAGGAGTGATTTTACATTTGCTCTGTTCCTAGAGTGGGATAATAGTAGTTGGCTTTCCCATAGGCCCATGATGAAAGTAGAAGTGGAAAAATAGTAATAGCAAAAAGTGGTAGATGAATCAAAGGAATTGTCTTTCAGTTTGAAAAAGATAGAGATACGTATAACCTCACAGAGGCTGTGGTAGCATGAACAAGGTCTTTATAAGTTAAAACCACACAAGTACAAGCCCTGAGAAAGGGCAGAAACAGTTTAAGCTATGTGCAGTTTATTTCTGATGAATTAGGAAGTCAGTTTTGATCAAAGGAATATCACTTGGTATACAAACTTCATTCCAGAGTAACCACCGCCCCCATATGCAGCAATAGTTGGCCAATGCAAAAGTGACAGCCATGCTTGGCTTTTTAAGTGTGTGTGTGTGTGTGTGTGTGTATTTGTGTGTGTCGGTATGTTATTTCATTGCATGTTTTTATTAGATATTTTTCAGTTTTTCTTTTAATTCTTGGTTTAGGATTTTTTTTATTTCTTTTGTTTCTGTTTGTTAAAAATGGAAAATTTTATATATATATGCATGTGTGTGTGTGTGTGTGTGTGTGTGTGTATGGAGAGAAAGAGACAAAGGCAGACAGGTGTGTATGGAGAGAAAGAGACAAAGGCAGACAGATAGAAAGAAAGAGAAAGACAGAGCCCATGGAGCTGGGTACGTATTAAGGTGGGGAGCACTTTTGAAGATTTTTGGAGAGCTAAAATATGTGATCTAAATACATTGCTTGGAAAATAATTTAAATAAAGTTAATAAGTGGTAAACTCATTAGGAAAGCCTGCATCTGGAATGTGAGACTGCCCTTTACCTGTGGCATTTTTAAATGGATAATATCATTCAATTAGCAAATAAACAATACAGATATTCGGGTATTTTTGAGTTCACAAAGCATCCTCAGAACTGAGTGAAGAGTGGAAAAAGGAAAGACAATTTGACATATAGGTTTGCTTCAAAAGTACCTAAATTTAGTCTAATTTATCCCTATTAAAGAAGCAGATAATTACTGAAATAGCGGAGTATGGATGATAGTAAAATGATTTGTTATATGGAGAGAAAGGGGCTTTNGTGTGTATGGAGAGAAAGAGACAAAGGCAGACAGATAGAAAGAAAGAGAAAGACAGAGCCCATGGAGCTGGGTACGTATTAAGGTGGGGAGCACTTTTGAAGATTTTTGGAGAGCTAAAATATGTGATCTAAATACATTGCTTGGAAAATAATTTAAATAAAGTTAATAAGTGGTAAACTCATTAGGAAAGCCTGCATCTGGAATGTGAGACTGCCCTTTACCTGTGGCATTTTTAAATGGATAATATCATTCAATTAGCAAATAAACAATACAGATATTCGGGTATTTTTGAGTTCACAAAGCATCCTCAGAACTGAGTGAAGAGTGGAAAAAGGAAAGACAATTTGACATATAGGTTTGCTTCAAAAGTACCTAAATTTAGTCTAATTTATCCCTATTAAAGAAGCAGATAATTACTGAAATAGCGGAGTATGGATGATAGTAAAATGATTTGTTATATGGAGAGAAAGGGGCTTTTAAAACTCAAGTTCTCAAAGAACAAATTCCAAAAAAAAAAACAGGTTCGCAAATATAACTCTTGGGTTGCTTCTCTGGACTTATCTGTTCAATCTTCAGAAGACTGAACTATTTTAACTACTGTATAACTAGTTAGGAAACACTTTTGAGTTTTTGGAATGATAATTTGGATATTGATATGAATAAGAACATCATTTGAAAGATGTCCAGGATGAAACATTTCAGAGAGAGTGATAGCTCCAGCTCTCTGTGGATTTGTGTATTTTTCATTTAGAAAAAGTGGCAGATTTCTGGATTCAATGAAGTCTCTTCAATGGATACTGTGCTTTTGTTTTGGTCACACAGACCTGCATAATCACACAGAAACTATATTAATTACAACATTGTTTGGCCAATGCCTTAGTTTACTTACTGGCTAGTTCTAACTATTAAATTAACCAATATTTTTTTATTAATCTGTGTTTTGCCACATGGCTAAGGCTTACCAGTGTGGCATGTTACTTCTTTGGCAGTTTCATGCTGTCTCCTTAGACTTTGTCTACTCTTTCTCTGTCTCTATTCAGATTTCCAGTCCGGCTTTACTCTACGAAGCCATTGGCCTAAACAACTTTATTCATTAACCAATAAAAGAAGTACATATACGGAATGATGTCCCACATCCAGATCTGGTGAATTATTTTATAGATCCATTGGTGATGCTATCAGAGTCTATTAAGTTACAAAATCTTCATTTTGACAAATGGCAGAGATTTAGTATATCCACAGAAAGACAATGAGGGTAAAATTTCATTAGTTATAAAGAATCAATAGCAATTTTATATATCATTTGTGTTGTTACATTACAGAAATGACTGATTTGTTTTTATGCTCTTTGTGTCTTACTTTTGGTTTTTGTAGATAGACTAAATTTGAAATATGATATTAAATGATATTAAATGAGTTTATCTGCTAAATCACTTTATGCAGAGCACAGAAAAGCAGCTGCAGGAATTGAAATTTAATAAATGGTTTCAACAACAGTCATAACACTGATTCATGCTTCTTGAACTGTATCAAATACTTTTGAGCTCATATTACATTCTACTCAAGAAACTCAGCCTTTTGTTATGATTATAGATATATATTTATTGATTTTCTGAACATTGGCCCTGGTCCTTTATGAAAAATTGAAAATGAGAGAAAGTTATCTTTGGCCAAATGTCCAAAAATGTTTTCATGTGTATAAGGAACATTTTAGCAGATTTTATCAAATATTTAATATTCATTTTATTTCAGCTTGATGCTGACATACAATTTTCAGTTAAATCTGAAAAAATTTCATTTAAGAATAAAAGAACCTATATCCACCTCTCAATGTTGATTTCTCATTATTGCTTTGAGTTAGAGGAAGAAGGCTAAAATAATTTTACTTAAAATTACTCAGTATTGAAGCTTTAGTCTTCAGACAGTTTATGTTACGCTTATAAGTTTGATTTCAAATTACATTAGACACTATTTTCTGGTTGTGATTACACAGTAACAGCAGAGTTGAAACAAGCCTCTTCTGTTACTATGAAGGAGAAAATGTTGTGATTTCTCTGATTTGAGATCCTATACTTTTTCTAAGCAAAGAATGATTGTGGCATCAGTAAAGCCCACCGTGCAAGGAATAGACTAGCATATATACAGTCACTAGCTTCACAATTTTAGTCAATATATTTTATAAGTTTACAGTCTGAGCAACAAGTTCCCCTTGTTCTCTTATAAAATATTTTATTTGGGGATTCAATGGGTAACGGTGTTATTTTTTTTAAAAAAATTATTTATTTATTTTTTATGTATACAATATTCTGTCTGTGTGTATGCCTGCAGGCCAGAAGAGGGCACCAGACCTCATTACAGATGGTTGTGAGCCACCATGTGGTTGCTGAGAATTGAACTCAGGACCTTTGGAAGAGCAGGCAATGCTCTTAACCTCTGAGCCATCTCTCCTGCCCAAAGGTGCTTTTAATACCTTAAATTTAAATGGTATAAGGAGAGAAGAGACACTAACATACTGATCTCAGATACCTTTACATAGCAATGACCCTCAGCAGGTTGTACAGATACGCATTATTAAAATAAATGTAATAACACATTTACACCAATATATACTTCATGTTACCATTCCTATTATTCTATGATATTTGAACATATTTACCTGTTATTTACTGTATTTTTTGTTTTCACCATAGTATTCTGTTTTTACATTTTTTTAAAATTTTATTGAGCTATACATTTTTCTCTGCTTCCTTTCCTGCTTATCCTTTCCCCTTTTACCCTCCCCCATGGTCACCATGCTCTCAAATTACTCAGGAGATCTTGTCTTTTTCTACTTTTCGTATAGATTAGATCCATGTATATCTCTCTTAGGGTCCTTATTGTTGTCTAGGTTCTCTGGGATTGTGAATTATAGGCTGGCTTTCGTTGCTTCATGCCTAAAAGCCATTTATGAGTGAGTATATATGATATTTATCTTTCTGTGTTTGGGTTACCTCACTCAATATGATGTTTTCTAGATCCATCCATTTGCCTGGAAATTTCAAGATGCCACTATTATTTTCTGTTTTCACCTCAATATACTGAATGTGAAATAAATGCATATTTATTTGTTCTCTAATATGTTGTATTCTTGCTTTGAATTTTATAAATAAATCTGTATTATGTCTTTATTTTCTGAATGCTTTGTCTCTAGTATTCGTTGCCCAAGGAATATAATGTTATTTTCATATTATTTGATGATTTGATAATTATGAGTCTTTTTTCATGTAGTGCTCACTTTATACCTGAAATAAATTATTTGTAAGTCTCTCTTCCTGACATCTTTGTGCCTTTATATGTTCTGTCTCTTCTCATGATACTTTTGATAGCCTTCCTATAATTTACGGATACTATTGTAATTTATGTGCCTTACTCTCTCTGAGGAGTAGATGGGGATTGGGTAGGGGCCTAGGTGGAGGGTATGAAAACTGTGATTGGTAAATAAAATGAAAAAAGGAAGTTTGTTTTCTTTATTAAAAAATAAATAAATACATAGAAAAAATTTAAAAGGACTATTGTAAATTGTATCTACTTTGGCATAATTGGAGGAGTATAACATTTTATTATAGCAGACACCCATAGTAGACAAACTTGTCTATGTTTTCATGTAGGTGTGATTTAGAACTCCATGTAGAATATGCACATGGATGTTATATGGAATTATACTGCAGTAATTTACAGTTTAGAAAACCACATCAAATATGTTGCTGAAGATTATTCCATTTTATGCTATTACCCATAACCTCAGTATTTGCTAAATACCAAGACTTAGTTTTTGTGGCCTGGCATTGCTGTCTTTTATTTTTAAATGTTTAATTGTCTAAAACATTTTACAAAATGTAATATCAAGTGTGCTGATCAATGTTTCATTGACTTTATTACAATGTTATATGCCATGTATCCTATTAAGCACTGGTTCCAAGTGAGACAATAAAATGTTTTACAAAGAGGCTACCATTTGAAAGAGTGAGCAGAGTAAAGCAGAGGGTTCGCCCTTCTAAGGGTGGGTGGATACTATCCAATGCTTGAGGACCTGAACAGCAAAACAACAAAGAGGAAGATATAATCATTTTTCTGTCTGGTTTTTGGCTTAAAGTCCATACTTTGTTCTTTTTAATGATTAATCTCAGCTTCCAGATCTTTTCTAACATCTGTTCCATTAGCTCAAACATGCTTATGATTTTGAATGTGATATTCCTTACTCTCCACAAACCTGTGAGTCAATGCATTATAGCAAACATGTACTAAACCACTATGCTTCTTCTTATATGTTATCACCGTGTTTTTCATTTATTAATCAATCAAAATAATTTGTTTTATTGAGATATTTCATGCATATAGTATATTTATAGTATACCTTGATCATCTCTAATTCCTTTGTATGATAACCTTTTTTTTTTCTCTCCCACTCTTCTTTCTCGTCTAACTCCAAGCACTTTTTCCTAATACATGTATTTTCTTTCTGGTTTTAATTTTCTGTATTTTTTATCTGTATGTACACAGAAAATATAGGAATACAGGTCTTCCTGAGGCCATTTAGCATTGCTCATTATTATAAACACTTAGGGCTGACAACATAGGATTGTGTACACATCCTGGGAAAGAATGAGTCTCCACTGCCAGCACTCACTCATTCCCTACAGCTTTTTACCTAGGAGTGGAGGCCTCTGAGATTCCAACATTCACTTTAGTTTATCAGCTGGAATTGTCTTTGTTCAAATCATAATGTTGAGATTTCATGGGTTTGTTTCCTCTGTCATATATAGAAGACACAAACTTTTAGCAAATTTTCTGCCTCTCCAGCTCTTACAAATTTTCCTCCTTCTCTTCCAAAATGGCATCTGAGCCTTAAGCATAGTGGATGTGTTGAAAGTTTATCCCTAGGACATAAACACCTCATACCATGGTCATTTGTTTTTTGATTTTTCACCAGCTTTGTCTTTTGTAGCAATCTCTATTTGAAGAAGAAACTTCTTGAATGAGGGTAAGAGATGTACATTCAGTATGGGAATAAGTATTTGGAATGAAATTTAAAATGCTACATGTTTAAGAAATTAAAAGTAGTGCATATATTTAGATTTTATAACCTCACCAGAGTAATCAAGACATCTTTCCTATTGAGTGACATGTAAGTCCACTAGATGGCTACTGGTTCCTTGAAAGTGTCACTGTTGCATCTTTGGGGATATCTTGCTGTTAATTGCTGTTGTTCATAGGTTTCAAAGCCAGGTAGGGCTATTTAGTGTTCCCCCTCTTTTTGTCTTACATAGTACTTTCAGTACCATGACAGCTAGTTCTCAGGAAATAAAGTAGCAGGTCATATCCTGATGAATTCTTTCCACTACTACACTTTCTACCTACTTGTGTGGCATCTTCAGCTATTTAGCTTTATAGAATTTCATTGAGCTTTTTACACTGAGAATATGGCTATTTTAAATTTTTTCCTAAGAATAACTTACATTACTTGCAGTGGAAAATTTAACAATGCAGTTCTCTCAGTAAGTGGTCACAAATGGTATCAGTAAGTTTTTGAATTAAATGTAAAAAAAATGAAAAATAAAAACAGTTCAGTAAACTGAAGTGAAAAGTGCTATTAAAAAAAAAACTAGAGGTTGCAACTTTTCCATCCCTTGAAACCTTTTCAGCATTTCCCCATGCCAAATAACTTTGTTGCCTGCTGATTGAGGCTAATCCTAATTGAAAGTGCATATTACTTTGCCCTTCCAAATAGAAATATTGAATTTCTCAAGTTTGCCAGATATAACTGTTGAAAAGCATGTATGTAAATAAAATAAACAAATGTATTAAACAGAAAAAATATTTCAACTAAAAGCAAAGCAGAGAGGTTATTTTCATTTGCTCAAATGGTATGTTCTAAATGCAACATTTTCAGATATAAAATGTAAAGATCACAATAAGTGTGAACTACTCATGGAAAGGAGTTTAGAAAAAATGTATTTCAAGTGTGCAAACTTTGAATTCATCTACACAAAACTCTTACTGTTAAGTGGTCTAGATCGTACAAATCACTTTAGTTCCACATGTGTGTGTTAGTTTTAAAGAAATAAGGTAGTTTATTCATCATTTGTCATTTAAGAACCAAATTTCAAGCAGAGAAAAATGTAGAGCTCAATAAAATCAATAAAAAAAGAGAAAAAAATTTCACTACTTATGTTCCCATTACACATGGACCCAGAAATAATACCATTTATGCTCAGACTGGGACAATTGTGAATAAACAAACTGGAATAAACCCCTAGTGGTCTTCCTTGCTCATATACTCCCTCCTTCTGCTCCTCAACGAACCTTGGGAGCTCAGTACAGTGCTCTGATGTGGGTCTCTGTTTCTGTCTCCATCTGTCGCCAGATAAAGTTTCTATGGTGATATTAAAGATAGTTATCAATCTAACTACAGGACAAGGCCAGTTCAGGCACCCTCTTCTCCATGGCCCAGGATCCTTACTGGGGTCATCCCTATGGACTCCTACGAACCACTCCAGAGCCAAACCCCTTGATAACCACAAAATGGCTCCCTCAATTAATATATCTCCTTCCCTGCTTCCATATCTGTCCTTCCTCCATCTCAATCATCCAGCTCCTCCAAGCTCTCTCTCCCCAACCCTCCCTTCTCCTCCCCTCTTGCCCTCTCCCCTTCCTTCTATCCCCCTGCCCCCATGCTCCAATTTTTGCCTGGCAATCTTGTCTGCTTCCAATTTCCAAGAGGATCTCTATATATTTTTCATTGTGTTCACCTTATTATTTAGTTTCTCTAAGATCATGAACTATAGGCTCAATTTCCTTTGTTTATGGCTGGAATCCACTAATGAGTGAGTACATACCATATTCATATTTTTGGGTCTGGGTTATCTCACTCAGGACAGTGTTTTCTACTTCCATCCATTTGCATGCAAAATTCAATATGTCATTGTTTTTTACCACTGAGTAGTACTCTAATGTGTAGTGTATTTTGTAATGGCCGAATACTACATCTTTCTTCTTTGCAATTTTCTGTCAGTCTGAGAGGAGCACAGTCAAGTTTCCCAGTTGGTTCCAGGGGTAAGAAGGGGTTCCTTCTTGAAACTAGTTGTCCCATGAAATCTGTGCTGCTCTTGCTCTGTTGAAGACAAGACTGGAAAGTTCAGACCAGTCAAAACTTGATGTGGGAGTCTACTCTGTGTGCTATAATTACCATTAATGAATAAGGAAAGTTTCTTGGCCTGTTGATAGGGCAACTTAGGTAAGCAGGGAATATGTAACTGAATGTTGGGAGAAGGAAAAAATCAGAGAGATTCCCTGGAGCCTCCAGAGACATCTTGTGAATGATGTTTAAATTTTCCATGAAGAACAATAGATTTTCCTACAGATCCTTTTCCTGCAGTAATCTTTGAAGTTTCCAGGAAGAAGATGGGGCCCCACAAGCAACAACTCCACCTAGTTGAGATGACTTCATGATGCAGACCGCACTACTATAAGACCACTTTTATGGGTACCAGCTGCTGAAATGGTGCACCTTCTCATGACATTCTGGCCAGAACTTCAAATAAGAACTTTGACAAAAACCTTATTGACTCAGAAACTGTTTGCAACTATACTAGACAGTAATTTTGGAACTTAACCACCACTTAATTTTTGCAGGATTCCATTAAAAGGACACTGCCCCATGTTGGGCACCAGATGATGATGTAAGTCACAAAACAATCCCACACCAGTTCCCAATTATGAATAATAAAAGGGTTATTTATTTAAGGGGAAAACTTACAGATCACTGTCCTAGACAACAGTCCTCTCCGCCAACAGAAACAGAGTTTAGCAGCCGAAAGCTGAGGCCAGAAGCAAGAGAGAAGGTGCACGTTTACCACTGTTTTTATAGTATAAGATCACACACAGGTGGGCTGGTATCTTAAAGGCTATTGCCTAAGGAACAGAATGTGCTCCCACAGCAAAATCTGCTAGGTTCCCAGTGAATAGACACATGAGTAATTGATACTGCCACTGTTGATTTTAGCCTCTGAATGTTTTTTAGTTACATCTAATAAAGAGCCAAAATATACAGGCAAAAATGATATAGATAATATAAGGAGAGATACTGGGCAGGAGCCCACTATTATTTAAAAACACATAATCAAAATTTTAGAAATGATACAGGTGGGAATTAATTATTAGTGCAAACATTTATTGAGGTAAACACACAGAATAACCAATCTAGTTCTACAAATTTATAACCTAATTTTAGGATTGGATATATTAAAATATATGCTTTCCCAAATCCTATAGATTTTAACTCTGTATATGGTATATTTTAAAGCCTTATCTGTAGTTTGGACTACTACTTCGTACAAAACTAATAATTATTCACATTAAGTGCAATAAATAAAAACATTAGATTTGTGTCAGTCAGGCCATGTATCCTAAATGAGTAACGAAATGTATTTCAAGTTTTATGAACTTCAGAACAATAGGTGAAGTACCTGGTGTGTCAGGAAATGCAGATGTTACAGAAAAATGATAAAGTAGAGGGCCTACTCCAGTGAGTACAAAAGCTAAAAACTTTGGTTGACCAGCTGAGGTGAAAACATAAATTTAACCAATAGATATGTTCAGGAAAACCTGCACCTTCCAAAGAAATTATTAAGGAAGATAAATTCTCCCTCCTTCTGTAGGTAATTGTCTAGAATTTACATGGGACCCTAATTCATATTGATTGTATTGCTGTTATTCACAATATATATAAGAGACAGCATTATCGTTTCTCTGCACATAGTAGCAGGGACCTGCAGAACCCAAGCTGAAGTGTGCATAACAGAGGGCAGGCAGTGTGAAGGGTCAGCTTAAGTAATTACACTGCCAACTCAATTGTGTTTCCAAAGTCTCTGAGTGACTCTCCAGTATATGTTCCAAAGCAGTCTCGAGTAGATGGAAGACACAAAGGTGTTAATATTTCCGGAAGGGTAACAAGACCTGGCAGAAAAATAGAACTTCATGGAAACCCCAGGCTCAAAATAGGAACTTTATACTCATTTAATTCAAATTCTTTTGACAATTCGACAACATGGTAAAGCTTAATCCACATCTTCAACTGGAATCTGTGTACGCATTAAACACATTGTTTAAAACCAGTGATTTTGCTTTTGTTCTATGGTCACTATACTAACCTTTTATATTTCAAGTGTGTAGTGGTGGCACATTCCTATAATTCTAGCACTCTGGAGACAGACACAGGCTGTTTGCTGTTGAGTGGGAGGCCACCCTGGTCTACAGAATGAGTTTCAAGACAGTCAGAGCTACACAGTGAAACCTTGTCTTGAAACACAAAACAAAAGAAAAATATTCTATATTTAATTCCTATTTTGTTATGAACATATTTCATGACATTAGCATATAAAAATTAAATATTTATGAAATTATTTCAGAGTCAATATTATTTGATACAATACTAATT
>JAQHUG010000418.1:726024-740692 GCA_028555095.1 Dicrostonyx torquatus
AGGACATTTGGTTGACTTTTCTCACAAGTAACTTGGCTTAGGAGCCTGGCTGGCCATTCAATCTCCAGGATTAAATGCTGTTTGCCCAACCACTGCTGGGATTGCAGACTTATGTTCCTCTGTGCAGATCTTATATTGATGCTGGGGATCTAAACTCAGTTATATCATGCTTATGCATAAATTTATTGACAGCCAATTTTCCAGCCCTCTACTGTCTACTTTTGAGATAAGATAGTTGTTTTTCATGTATTCATTCACTTTCATCAATTCATTTATGTAATACCATATAAAATATTTTAATATTTTATGTTTGAAAATTTCATACAAGTATTTAATTTGTTTTGGTCAAACCCAGCCCCACTTCATCCTTTAAAATTCATTTCCTAAGAGGCATTTTCTGAAATCCTTTTAAATTACATATCTTTAATATTTCAAATGTGATATCTTCAGGAAATAAAAAGTAAAAGTTCTCATGGAAACTTTTCTTGGTCTATCCAGTATGCCTGTCCTGCATTTTACTTGTCTTTACTACCAGTGTGCTTAATCAGTTTTCAACTAAAATCCTAGCTTAGTTTCTACACTCCATATTGTTATTGAATTATTATTGATTAAACCAAAGCCCATCAGGGAATGGATTCACTGATTAAAAACAAACATAATAATGCTCTTATGTTATGTGAATTATTTTTCTATAGATATTTGATTTTACTTAATAAATTTCAAGCAAACTAAATCATAAGGTATTAATGAGACAGTGTAAGATCTGATTTCCAAGTTCACACTTGAATAGCTAGAAAGTAGTTAGTCTTCAGAGGTTTTAATAAGCATTTGCAATATTGTGGATCCTAACATTCATTCATTTAAAAGTGTATTAAGCTCAGTAGGTATAAATAATTGACAAGATACAACAGCCATTCATAGGCACTCTGCTTGAATGTTTGGAATCAATTCTTAAGTGATTCTTCCTGAAGCCCCATTATGATGTTTCAAATTGGCAATGGAAAGCGGATAAATGGAAACAATAAGACTTTACAAGAGTGGAGCATTTATGAAGCCATATAACTGCCAGAGAGCATTTTAAAGCACCTTAAATGGGCTGATTAATGAATAATTTAAAACCTCACAGTAGTTTGCTTCTCCATGTTAAATGACCTTTGCCCCTTGGGCATCTGAAGCAGACAAGTTCAGCCTTAAACAATGTAAGTGGTATTTAGAATTCATATGCTCACCCTAATACAACCATTTTAAAATCTGATTGATGATTGCATTTATTTTCTATCTCTAAAGATTTCTTTATGTCCTTTCACAGAGAATGAATCACAACATGAATATGAAAAATTAGAAAAGAAATAAATGATGAGTGATCTTTACTAATACATACATTCAACTGTATGCTCTAGCGAAAACGGTAGTAGGGTAGTTGATTGTTTTGTGTTTATGCCACATAGCTTTTAGCTTTTCATTTTTTTCATGCATTCTTTAGATTTCCTAGCTTTAATTTTTTTCTTTTATTCAATGCATGTTCTTTTGTCATTTATGAAAGTATATAACAAAACAGATTGGAATAGGACAAAACAAATAAATAGAAGGCAAAGAGCAAAAAAAAAACCCACAGGAAATACAAAGAATCCTATAAAAACGCAAGATCAGAAGGCATAATATATTTGCAAAGGGCCTGTGGGTCTTACAGAAATAGACTATCCTGACTCAACATTATAAAACCAAGCATCTCTAAAGGATGACTTTCTTAATGAGCTGTCACACTGATTTCCATACTGGCTGTACATCTTTGCACTCCCAACAGTAATTGGTGACTATTCTTTCTTTTCCTTGACTACAGGAGCTGTCACTTGTTTTATTGATTTTGGCCATTCTGATGGGTGTAAAATAAAATGTCAAAGTAGTTTTATTTGCCCTTCCCTGATGACTAAGAATGTTGAACATTTTAGACTGTGTCTAAACCATTTGATTTTCCTCTATTGATAGTTAACTGTTGAGTTCTGTACAGCAGGATATTGTAAGATCTCTGTTGATATTCAGCTTTTAACCAAGGTGCTCAGTTAGAATGTTGGGAATTATTTCCATTTTCTTGTATCTGTTGAGATATGTCTGACTATGTGGTCAGTTTTGGAGAAAGTTCCATGAGATATAGGGAAGAAGGTTTATTCTTTTGTATTTGTAAGGAATATTCTGAAATATTTATTAGGTCGATTTGCCTTACCATCTCAGGTAGATCCAACATTTCTGTCTATTTTTTGTCTGGATAAGCTCTCTGTTGGTGGGAGTGGGGTGATGAAATCTCCCATTAACAATGTGTAAGGTTAAATATCTAATTTCAACTGTAATAGTGTTTCTTTTATAAACTTGAGTAACCTCTGTGTAGTCAGACATTTCTGTACTATCCATCAATTTTCAAATAGCCAGGTAGGACTAATATTACTACTTATAAATGTTTAACCAATAGATAAAGTTTGTTACTAGCTAACTTTTACATTAAATTGACCCATATTTCTTATCTACGGTTTACCATGTGAATCATGGCTTGTTACCTCATTTTCTATAAGTCCTGCTTCCTCACAGGCTAGCTGATGTCTCCCCTTACTCTGACCTTCTTTATCCCAGTATGCCCTTTGTCTGGCTGTGCAGTCTTTGCTTCCTGCCTGGCTACTGGCCTGTTAGTTTTTTTTTTTTTAATTAAGCAGTGAGCATTAATTAAGCATATTCTACTAATTATTTAGTTTTGATGTCTATTTTGCCAAATATTAAAATGGTTGCACCAATGTTTTTCTGTATTTTTGTAACATATTCTGTGCTCATTCATAACATATTCATTTCATTCATTGAAATTGCACTGAATACAAAAAAAAACTGCAGGTTTTTTTTTCCTCTTTAGTTTATGTTGCCCTCTCTGTTCTTTAGGAGAGGTAGGTAGCTGTGGGTTATCTAGTAGAGAATGCTTCTATGATTCTGTCAATATGGCCACTGATGGTTACGGATAGAAAATATTTCTAATTGACTTTTATGAATGGATATGGGTTGAAAGGGGTGTGTAGGGAGCTAAGAAGTAGGAAAGTAGATTGTGCCACCAAGATCTTCTAAGCATCCTGGGAATAAGGCCACAAGAGGTGGTCTATTACAAAGCTGGAGATGAGAGTGGATGAGATTGAAAGAAAGGAGGGAGAGTAAAGATCTAAGGATCGCCTACTGGCTTTCTTGCCTTGCCTGCTGCTACCCAGGCTGATTTTCAGGAACACCTCATTAGTGCATTCAGTCAGGACACTAGAGGTGTAGCTGCAAAGAAGAATAAAACAATTAATGTTACCACTAATCAATATAGTATAACTACAATTAAAAAGAAAGCAACATGCCTTTCCCCTAATGCACTTATTAACTTAATTGTAAGTTTTGTATTTTAAGGCTGTCAAGATGGCTCTGGGGTAAAAGGTGCTTACTGCCAGGATTGATGACCTGACTTCATCCATAGGATAATGATAGCAGTAGGAAAAATATTCCACTACAAATATGCTATGTCATACACCCAGTGAAAACACACACATAGACACACACACAAACACACACATACAAACAAATTAATACATAGAAAACAAATTTAAGAAATTATATTTCAAAGTCACCTATGCTCATTAAAATTTTACTGGAAGAGGAATGTTTGTATTTTCATTTAATGTAGAAAACTCTGTTTCAAAGTATATTCTGTGGATTCAAATTCAGATTATTTTAGAAAATTTACTAACAAAAATTATGACATTTTGATGATCGTCCCCATCTGTTTCCTGGGAGACTCATTGCCCTTTCAAAGCTGTGGTGTGTTTTACTATTATGTCCTGAAGACTTGTTTACTCTTGGGGCATCTGTCTGAGTTTTTTGAGAGATAGAAATATAGTGATTACATCAGTATCCATAAAACTGAACTGGAAAAATTTTGAATGCCTTGACATTTTTGACTGAGTGAGCAATTATTGAACAAGTGAATGTTGGATTTCAGGGGGGAAAGTATCCAGATAGGAACATTTAACAGAATAATAATTGTCAGGAGATAAATTGTCAGCTCGTATTTTGTTCTCAGAAATACCAGGTTCTCAATTATCCTTTGACAGAAAGCTACATATACGTTTGGTATTTATTTTTGCTAAGGGAATTTTGGCAGTGAAAGGTTGTGGAGTTAATTGAACTTGTTTACTAAGACTAAATGCGAAATAAATGCAAACAGGAGAAAGAGAAAACCAAGCTAGCCTGTCATACTACTAAATTCAAAGTCAGAGTTAAGGTTGTCAGGCAGAAGGGGTGGCCATCAAAGTTTGTGTGTGTGTGTGTGTGTGTGTGTGTGTGTATTTGTGTTTGCGTGTATATTGTTCTCTGTTTCTCATTGAAACAGTCTTGAACAAGTCTCCCTTGTCTGTTTATGTCTAGATCACATAACCTTCTTTTCAGACAATGAGTTTATTGTCTTGCAAGATGAGAAAAGTGGTATGAACAGCTGTATGGGCAAGGACTGGGCATGTGGCTATTACTGGTAATCGAGAGACTTGACTCCTTGTCAACATGTCCTTGATTAGTGTATCAGTTGATCTTGGCAGAAACTGTTGTAGCAGTGTTCCTCACACATGTTTGGATTCTTCATGTCATCAGAAGTGAAAAAGTCAGAGGAGAGATTGGAGTAGAAAAGTATAAACTAAGCAGGGCGGTGGTGGCACATGCCTTTAATCCCAGCACTCAGGAGGCAGAGGCAGGCTGATCTCTGTGAGTTTGAGGCGAGCCTGGTCTACAAGAGCTAGTTCCAGGACAGGCACCAAAGCTACAGAGAAACCCTGTCTCAAAAAAAAAAAAAGTATAAACTAGAAGTGCCCTCAGCATGAGAAAGAGGTCCTGTGACTAAGAGACTGTCTGTTCACTTACCTTCCAATTCTCATGGAATATGCTTGTGACATGGAATTCAATCATGACTCAAAATGCGCTTGACACTGAGAAATTAACAACCATATTATAGTGAATCAAATTTAAATTTCAAATTGAGTCTATTTTGCTTGTTTTTGTATATGTGTTTTGTGCTGTGTGTGTGTGTGTGTTTGCTCGTGTGTGCACACGCTGTGCTGCAGAGTGAGTTAGTACAGAGAATGAGAACAGAAGGTGAAACATAATAAAAACTCAGGGTCAGAAATTGGGGATTAACCGGAAGATCCAAAAAGCAAACCAGCCAGCCCCTGGCTCTTATCTGGATCTCAGTCTGGAATGGTAATCCTGCCTCCTGGAATCTCAGGAGACTGCATCTGAGAGCTGTCTTGCCCTGTCTTACATTCCTCCCTAGGTTTATTCCCAGTTCCCCTTACTCCACTTCCTCTCCAGCATAAGAATGGATTAAGAAAGTGTGGAATATATACACATTAGAATACTACTCAGCGGTAAAAAACATTTCTCCCTAGAGCTGGAATCAAAGTGGTGTACCACTGGGATTAAAGGCTTGCACCACCCTATTTCTGTGACAACTAGTGTGGCTAACTGGGATTAAAGGTGTGTGTTACCATAATCTAGTCTATAAGGCTGACCAGTGGAACTGTTTTATTGTCATGTCTTTAGTGAGTCTTTATTTATTAAAATACATCTCAAATGCAATTACAAGAAATGATTACTTTTAAAGTAATCATTTAAAGTAAAGTTGCTTCTTAAATTATAAGAAGAACAAGGCATTCATTCTGTCTTGTGTTTTCTCTGTATATGACTAGGCAGGGTAATGAAAGAAGGGAAGAGATTAGCTTTGTTGTTGCCCTGTTCTTTCTTAATTAAAAGATATATTAAATTATACTATGAAAAAGTAAAAATGTCAACATTAGGCACATGGAAACACTTTCTTTAAGGTTATCTTGTCATTTTTTTAATTATAAGAACATTTAATTAATTTTATTTCTGAAAGGATCAAGCTAAGAATGTCATTCTTGGCAGCAAGTGTTTTCCCACTGAGCCATTCTGTTGGCCCATAATAAATAATTTACTTTATTTAATCTATGGATCCATATAAAATATGATTCAGTTTCCTAAGTGTTTACAAATATATTATGCATGAATTTTCAGAGATTTGTTTGATTTTATGCAATTTCTGTTATGTTGCATTTAGTGAACAAACATACAAGCACATAAAACATTCAAAATAAAATGGATACGTGTAATAAAAATTTTAAAAAGGCAAACCAAGTCTGAAAATTAAAAAGAAATGAACATTTGTGAGATTTAAGAAGATGGACCATATAGGTAGACTACAATGTTTTTAAAAAAAAAATATGCCATGTTATGTTTATGCACTGTGTGTGAATGTGTGAGTGTGTATGTGCACATGATCCAGTGGGTGTGTAGATGTCATGGGACAACTTGTGCCTGTCAGTCCTGTCTTCTACCATGGGTAAACAGAGAAACAAGTTCAGCTTGGGGTTTCTAGGCAGACCAAGTATAGATAATTGTTTTTAAGGTAATGAAATGATTGTTTGTTACATTTTATGCACATGGAAGACACATGTTATTGCACATTTCCCAAAGTCTTGTAATCTAAAACAGTATCTGTTCTTATATACCATACAACAGAGACTATAAGCTTTGGGTGTCTGAGATTACTATTAACAGTATATGCAGCTCTAGTGTGAAATGCAGTTAGTGGGAAATATTTGCATCTGCAGGCCAGGTATGTTGAAACTTCCTCTGCTTTGGCTCAGCTCTGCTACAAACCTAAAAGTACTCTAAAATAAATTTCGTTAATTATGAAACAAAGTATTCTCTCTTGGTCTCAATTATCCTCCAATGTAAAATGTAGAGTGCAACAGCGACTCAGTTGTAGAGTGGTTGTAAGGTCAAATTAATTAGCAGACGTCATTGATGTGGAGCACAGCTTTTCAGACAAGAGATACAGACATGTCGGTAGTTATGAGTGTCATTATAGGATAAAGCCTTACCAACATTACAGCCTATCCTATTTATATGAACTTAATAGTCACTAAATATCCACAGTACTTTATGATGTAGAGTTAGGTGAAATCTTACTATCTTTTCTCTATCAGGAAGTGAAGAATGAATAATCAAATTAATTCTGTGAGATCACATGGTGAGGACTGGAGATGGGCCTTCTTTTCTTTTCAGAAAAATCCTTTGCTTATTATATACAATGTACACAGTATCCTGATAATTAGAATGCAAAAAATCAGAGTCATTCAAAGCGAAGATGTGCTTATACGGCTGTGTCTGAGATTTTCATTTGTTTAGCTTGTATATCTGTATGTTTTCAACATTGGGTATTTAGATTACAATAAGCAGGTGGTACAATCATTATTTGAGCTTCTGGTAAATTGTAATATTGCATATTGCTGAAAAACATGAATGGGAATAGACAAGTAACAGTTTAGCTTCTTTTGAAAGCAGTTTACTTTTTCTTTTATTTCGGTTGAAATGATATTGAAGCACCCAGATTTTAAAAGTTTATACCTGGAGAATGGCTGCAATATAGTTTATTTCAAGAGAATGCCTTCCTGTACCCATTCTTCTCATCTATAGTCTAATTGTGCCTGTTCTTAACAGTTGCTTTTATATAGTCCTTCAGTTATTTTTTCTGCTTGATCATTGAATTTCACAGCAGGCATCATTTTAGTCCCGGCTGCTTCCTGGTCCTCTTTACTTTCCATGTGGACACATATTACTCTGGAGTGAGATGAGAAAAAACCGACCATAATATGCAAGCATTTCTGCCCGAATTAATCAGTAAGCTCTATCCATGGGGAGCAAGCCACGGGTGGAGAGAAATTCAAAATACTCTGAGATGCGAACTAGCTTCAGGAGCTGCAGAGGTGGCCCAGGCCAAGTTGGAGGATAAAGTGTGGTTGCTTTGAGGGTGACCAACTGAATAGAGGCCACAGACCAGGGTACAAAGGAGAATGTGGCAGGAGAGGAATAAACCAGCTGAGACCCTTCAGATTATCCATAATTAACCCACAATGTTCAGAAACAGTGACCAGATTCTTCATGTGGTTTAGAGAAGGTAATTACTTTTGTTTTCAGATCCTTTTATTTCACATTTACGCTTTAAAGTGTCACCAGTATTTCCAGTTTATTAGATGGCAGGTGTCTTCAAAATCTTTAATTTCGCAAGTATCATATGTCTTGTTGCAGAAGGTCATTATGAGATTCTGGTTATTTGCAATTTCACCAAACAAATCAATTTTTGGTCTTCAGAAGAACAGAGTCTGTGCTAATGAGATGATATTTGTGCACATAGCTTTCTTTTCATTAAAGAGCTTCAGATTAAGTGACATGACATTTCCAAAACACTTTGTTATCAAGTCTTAATTCCTAGGGTGAGACATATTACATCCTCTAATAAGTAAATAATGTTCCCTGCAACTGCATGCTATAAGTAATTGTATAGTGGAACCTTATTAGATATAGGTCGTCAGTCCACATGTCAGATATAGAAGTTATTTACAACAAGTAGCTTCCTGACAAGACATGCTATAAATGAAAAACAGACATAAGCATAAAATTGGAAAAACACTGTAGGTGCAGTTACATAATACAGATGCTAAACTTCATTTCATATGAGATAAAAATAGAGGATAGATAAGAAATCTAAGGAGCAAATTTTCAGTTCAATTTTCCATTATTAACATTAACCCCATTACCAACCACAGTTATACAAAAAAATCAACCCACAAATATAGCACTGTATGTGCAGTTATGGCTTGAATAATTTGTAGACTCCCCTTCTACCATATTTTCAATGGGGTGGGGTAAATGTTCATTGATATCTGTTAGAAGAAGGAATAAAGTCTAATTTCTGTGTAATCAGGCTGAGGTTTTTGTTTTTTTTTTTTCCTAATTGGAAGATTCTTTGAGAATGAATCCTGTGAAAGTGGGGAATAATTGTTGCATCCAACTCATTTGCATGGACTCATTTTACTCTGAACTCAGGCATAAGATTCTAGACCCCAATACACATTTATCATATAAGTTGAAAATGAGTCAATAGCATAAAAGACACTAAAGATCACACAGGCATTTGATTATGTCCCAAGCTTGTTTCCAAGCTTCATCCTGAATTCAATCTAAGACCACTCAAAGATAAGTTTTGGACAATTTAGCAAGAGTTTACTGGCAAGCAGAAAAAAATCACCAAAGAAACAGTCCTCAAATATAGAACATGTTATGAGAAACTAGCTCCACAAAGTAGCCACGTAGCACTTATCCACAGAATGTGGAAGTGAGATGAATATGCAGTTTGTTGGTGTTTTGTCTAATCCACTGGCCACCTGTGATTGACTGAGAAATTTGTTGTAGAAGCAACTACATTAGGCTTGCCGTGGTTTTACATAGAAAAACATTATAGTCCATTACATAAGGACTCAAATTTCAAGCTACCCTTCTTTTAAAATAATGACCCTTGAGAAGAAGAGATGCCAAAATGTATTCAAGAAAGAACAAATGTAGAGTATAACTAGAAATTTTAAGTCCTATTCAGTAACACACTGCATTCGTTTGACCAAATAGAGTTTAGTTTCATCAAAAATAATAGATTCAGTTTTGCAGATGTAACAATTCATAGCCAGCAAAGGCGTGCATAAGACAAATGACAATTAATTTGTATGAAAATATTATCAGTGTTGGTATCTGTTTTTAAAAGTGTGATTATTTTGTCAAACTACTGACCCTGTGAGGCTTACAATTCTCCCTTCTCAACTAGATTTGCGGTCTTGCATATTTGCTCTAACATATTTAAGTGTTTTTATTTCTTGATATTTTAGGTCTTTTTATTTATTTTCTATTTTCTCATACTAATTGTACTTGTTATAAGTTGTACATAGCACTTGTGTAATGGTGATACTGGATATCAGTTACCTTCATTAAACCCTTACTGTTATATTATGTTGAGAAGCCTAGACTTTATTTTATATAAATGTAGTTTTTCACATATTATACATATATAATTGTTGTTAAAAAAATAGTCAAATAGTAACAAACAAAATTCCAGTTAATCTCTTACTTATAACCATTTGTCATTATTCATTATAATTTTTACTGTGGTCATTCTAACTTCGATGAAATGATTCACCATTGTGGGTTTGATTCATATTTTATGTAAATTAGAGTTCATTTATGTATATTTTTTGTGTTCCTGGACAATTCTACATTCTTTACAGAAAAATATCTGTTGACAGTGCTCACATTCTCAAAATATTCCTTTCTGGAAAGTATATCAAACTCCCTATATATTACAACTGTTGAGGATGAATAAGTGTTAAGTACCTCTTGTTTTCTTTTATTTTTCTTTAATGCTCTAATTTTTAAATGATTCTTATTTGATTTTTTTTTGGATTGATTTTGTTCTTATTCTGGCATCAAGTTCTCTTCATTTGGTTTATTGTAATTCTAGGTGCTGATATCTGGTCTTGTACTTGTTGGGTGAGTGTATTTTTATTTGGTTCTGCTGTCCTCTTTGATTCCAAGCTGTGTATTGCCTGGAAAGATATCTTGGCGTTGTCACTGGAGGTTCCTGGTAAACGTGGTTTAGGTATTGGGAAGTGACCT
Source organism: Dicrostonyx torquatus (assembly GCA_028555095.1). Taxonomy (NCBI): domain Eukaryota; kingdom Metazoa; phylum Chordata; class Mammalia; order Rodentia; family Cricetidae; genus Dicrostonyx; species Dicrostonyx torquatus. The sequence continues at coordinate 736,600 of JAQHUG010000418.1, forward strand.
TAAGTAATAAAATTGACCCTAGGAATGGCTGAGGGGGCAAATGAGGAAGGAAAGCAATGTGCTGCACCAGGATCTGCTTAGTACCCTGAGAATGAGGGCAGAGTATGAGTGGACTTCACAAATGGACATCTGTTACACAACTGGGGATGAGACTTGAAGACTCAATTTAGAGCAGAAGATAGAGAGTGAAGATTTTTAGTTAACCTACCTGCTTCCTTGGCTGAAAAAAATATGTGTGTGTGTGTGTGTATATATGTGTGTGTGTGTGTGTGTGTGTAACAGACACACACACAAACATACACCATGTAAATTTATATACATATACAAAATATGATGCTGCATATGAGGTCATGATCTTATGAGTTTATCTCAGTCATTCAAAGTAATCTCATGCTTTTTGTAATGATTCTTTATCCAGAATACAATATATATATACACACACACAAATTATTTCATACCTGCTGAACATTTGGGTAAGATTATCTGGATTTCCTTTCTTTTGACAGATAATATGGTTTGATATTCACTGAAAGTTTCTGTATATCTTCATGAGTTTTTGAATGTGACAGAAAGAGAAGTTAGAGAATGAAAGTAGGAAACTGTGAGTTCATTTATCTTGAGAAAAAATTGCCAAGTTATGATTTATGTTTTTCTAGACTAACATTAATTTGCATATTCATTTTTATGGATTAGAGTATATTTATACACAAAATACAATATAATATAATGAAGTGATAACTACTATAGTAAAATAACTAAATTCAATAAAAACTGCACCCATTTTGGGAGTCTGCTAACTTTGTATTCTGTGAGCTTTAATTTCTTATTTTTTTAATCTTTCTAAAGATTTTGCTAAATAAAATAATTGCACTGATTTTTACTCATGTCACAGGAGACTAATAAAAGCATACCTTTCTAATAATTATTTTGAGTATTGTTTGGAGTGTTTAAATCCAACTTAAGTGTATTTATTTTCTTGTCTTAAAGTGTGTGTTCTCACTAATTTCAACTGTAAACTCTCTGTCCTATATTGTCTATATGAAGTAGACTTATGCAATTTAGCCATCCTATCAGGACATATTTACATGACAATATATTATTAACATTCAGATTGTTTAGGATTAAACTTCTTTCCATACTATGACTTACTGAAAATTATTGTTGCTTTAAGGCAAGTAAAACTATAAGTTCTGATTATAAGTACAGCCCAAGTTGTACTTGTCTATATCCTCTCAGCTATATTTTAATTATAAATTGAGTGGCCACAAGCCATTTTATTTTCATGTATCATTTTAATTAAATAGGTTACATCTTTAAGCATAGCAAAAGAAATCAAGGTAAAATAACTTACTAGTATTCTTTTCTGAAATGAGAAACTACAAATTAGAAACTCAGTGTCTTAGCAATGCTGAGCTTTTCTCTTCTCTACTATCTCCAGTTAATCTAATGGATAAAAACTCTTGTTACAGTGACCTACAAATCCTAGTTATACAAACAAACAAGCAACAACAAAAGTCTAGACATCTCATAGCTGCCCACGCTAGAATTCTAAGTTCTCTCCTAGACTATTTCTAGAGACTCATTAAATAAACTTGAAGGGAGGAAAAACATTAGAGCATTCAAAAGAAGCTGGTACAAAATATCTTACATTTCCTCTTAAAATTTACCATGTGTGCTCTTTACAAAGTCTGGATATTCTCTTGAGACATAATCTCCTTTGTGTATAGAATGGTTACTGATTTTAATTCCCTCCACTATTGAAAACTTGAAGAATTGATTTCACTAGCACATTAAATCTGCATGGCACTTAGATGCCCGTTTCTCTCAACACAAACTAAAGCTAAGAAATTCCCCTGTTGTTTGAGATTTCATTTGGGTAGATTGGGTTCTGACTGATTGCCTGCTCTTCATTACCTCATCACGCATTGCATTGATTAAGATTAAAGCAGCTATACTTTCATCATCCCAGTGTCTTATTTAAAGTATATTCAAACTTTTATTCATTTTAGAAATTGTGCATTATACATACATGAAAATAGGTTCTAAAAGTTATTTCAGCCTATAATATATTCATAAGCTCTTGAGCTTTCACCTTGTCCAGACTAGCATCTTTCATTTAGGGACGCTTCATTACAACACCTGTGATCTTACCGTTAATGATAGTCGCTTGGAGATGATAAAAGTAAGTTTCAAAGTCCATCTCCTGCGGAAAGAGGTTATTTTCTCTCCAGGGACCTGCACCGAATATTTAGAGAGTTTATGTCTGCATTTCAATGGATTCTCATCAAAGAAGAGGGCTAAAAATGAAATTACCACCATTCCAATACTTCGAATGAAAACCACAATCACAGTCATTTTGATTTGGTGGGGTAGTTTCTTGATGCAAACTTTGGGTCTTAATTATTTCAAGTGTATGAATAAAAAATTGTGATTATAATCATTCACAAAAAATATAAGTAAGCATCATAAATTAATCTATTAATAATGATATATTTATAATAAAATAAAATATAAAATGTTTATATTTATAAAAATTTTAATGATTAAAATTTTATTTTTCAAATGTATTGAACATAATTAATAGTAAATATAGTTTAACTTATATTTATTATATTTTATGTGCAAAGAACCATATTTATATGACTATCTTTTTTTGCTTCTTCTTTTTTCATTTTTTATTAAATTTAAAAGAAAAATTTACATTTACTCCCCTTTTCCCATGCCCCCCCACTCTTCCCCTGCCCCCACCAACCTCCCCCTGCTTTCTTAAGCTCTGTGGAAAGCCCAAGACCCTCCCCTCTCCATCTCGGTCTAAAAAGGTGTGCATCCATATAGACTAGGTTCCCAAAAAGCCAATACATGCAGAAGAGATAGATAGGTCCCTGTGCCATTATCATTGGCTTCTCAGTCAGTCCCCAATGGCAGCCACATTCAGAGAGTCCGGTTTAGTCATATGCTCATTCAGTCCTGGTCCAGCTGGATTTGATGAGCTCCCAATAGATCAAGCACACTGTCTCAGTTGGTGGGCCAGTCCCTCACGGTCCTGAATTTCTTGCTCATCTTCTCCCTCCTTCTGCTCTTCCACTAGACCTTGATAGCTCAGTCCCTTGCTGTGATGTGAATGTTGGTCTCCATCCATCATGCGAAATTTCTATGGTGATGATCAAGACATTCAACAACGTAACCATGGGACAAGGTCAGTTCAGGCACCCCCTCCTCTGCTGCCCAACTATCTAGCTGGGGACATCCCTGGGAACACCTGAGATCCCCTCTAGAGACAAGTCTCTTGCCAATCCCTTAATGTAGATATATTATTCACTTCTCCAATATCTACCCTTCCTCTATCTCCACCATCCACCACCTCCAGGCTCTCCCTAGTTCCTCCTTCTCCCTTTTACCCCCTCCCTTTCGCCTACCCCCTTCCCCAATCCCTAGCTCCACCGCCATCCCCACACCCATGCTTCCAAATTTTGCCTATCTATCTTGTTTGCTTCCGACTTCCAGGAGGATCTATATATGTTTTTTTTTTTGGGTTCACCATACTATTTGGTTTCTCTAGGCTTGTGAGCTATAAGCTTAATGTCCTTTGTTAGTGGCTAGGGTCCACTAATGATTGAGTACATACCATACTCATCTTTTCGGGTTTGGGATATCTCACTAAGGATAGAATTTTCTATTTCCACCCATTTGCATGCAAAATTCAAGATGTCATTGTTTTCTACCACTGAGTAGTATTCTAATGTGTATATATTCCACACTTTCTGGATCCATTCTTCATTGAAGGACACCTAGGTTGTTTCCAGGTTCTGGCTATTACAAATAATGCTGCTATGAACATAGTAGCACAAATGCTTTTGTAGTACGGTTTGGCGTCTCTTGGGTATATTCCCAAGAGTGGTGTTGCTGGATCTTGGGGTAGGTTGATTCTCAGTTTCTTGAGAAACCGCCACACTGATTTCCAAAGCAGTTGCACAAGTTTGCATTCCCACCAGCAATGGAGGAGCGTTCCTCTTACTCCACATCCTCTCCAGCATAGGTTATCATTGGTGTTTTTGATTTTAGCCATTCTGACAGGTGTAAGATGGTATCTCAA
>JAQHUG010000418.1:767697-782052 GCA_028555095.1 Dicrostonyx torquatus
ATAAAACAAAGGAAGCCAGCCTACAAACCATAATCACAGAGAACTTAGACAACAATGAGGACACTAAGAGAGACTTACATAGACCTAATATACATGGGAAAGTATAAAAATACAAGATCTCCTGAGTAAGTTGGGAGCATAGGGACATTGGGGGAGGGTTGAAGGGGAGAGGGGAGAGGCAGGGAGGGGACCAGAAAAAAACATAGAGCTCAATAAATATCAATAAAGAAAAAAAATTAAAAAATTGGTAAGAATATATATATATATATATATAGTGGCAAATAAATGTATATAAAACAATGATTTCTACAAGGAAAAAGTTTAAAAGGTAGAAATTTTTGTTATGTGAGTATATACATAATAAATAAAGAAATGAAATCAGTTTAAGAAGTAGATAACCACTATAGAGAAAGATGGGCAAGTACACAACACTAAAGAGACGTTCTGAAAGAAGCAAGGAGTGTACTTAAACATGACTATCAAGGTACAAAGTTCAGAGCATCATGTATGCTCCTCATAGTGCTGTCCTCATAGAGATCAGTGGCTACAGAATGGCTAGATGTTCATTTCAAGGCAGACTGAGAAGTTTCCAGGACTTGTGACATATAGTCTAAAGCTATGAATATTAGTAGTTAAAATAGAACAAGATTGTCACCCAAGAAGTCATTTTTGTCATTTAACCAAATTGTTTGTTGATGGTTTTCAAAAAGAAAGAAACTCTTGCCTAAGCTCTTATTAACAGATTTTCTTCAATTAAGCTGGTATCACCCTAGGTATTTCATTTTTAAATTTAGGTATTAGTTTATTGCTATTACTAAAATATATCTTGGCAAGATTAGTAACATGAAAAATCACAAATTAACACTCTCACAGTTCTGCTTCAGAATATATTCAGTGCAGCTCTCTCTAGTTTGGTTTAGAAGATATTACTGATTATGATTCTGAAAGATTTAGAAACAAATCCATGTCCTTGTTCTTTCATGCCGCTGGGAAAAAGAGTCTTTCACAGTGTTACTAATGGAGACTTACATCCTTTCCTGATTTAAGCTGGAGATAGTTCCTAGATCCTTGATTTGTCCACAGTGCTGGAATGGACACTACTTATATACCTTCAAATCTCAGAGTGCTGCTCAACCTTTCTGATACATCAAATCTGTGTGACCTCTCTTTTGTTTCATCGCCTTTCCCTTCACAGTTCTCTTCTTCCTCTCATCCTTGTGGTTCCTGTGATGCCACTGTGTCTGAGTTCACAACATAAAGGTTCATCCTTGTTTTTGTATGAGCCAATTAAGAACCTTATATTTACAAGCAATGGCATGATACAAAAATAACTGTAATTCTCTTTGAATATCTATGGCTAAACAAATTTCAAGGTTATTTATATCAGTCTGCCTATAATAGTGTATTTTAGGTTATCTAAGTAATTCTAGCAAGAAACCAGGATTGGAAAGCCATTTAAAAATGCTAACCCAGAAGCTCACAATCGTCAATGTGAAGATAATGAATTTCAATGGACTCCCCCTCTTTCTCCTGATTCTCTACTCCTTCCTTCTCTCCAATTCTATGAAGCTTCTTTTACTCCTCCTACTTATTTTCTCTGCCTGCCAGCTCTGCCTATCCCTTTCTCTGTTCAGCTATGAGCTGCACAGTTTTATATTAGATCAATAAGTTGCCTTCGACATGGAATGTGAAATGAAGACAATACATCTTTTCATAAGAAAATACACATTCTAACATCATTAAACAAATGCATTATAAGCAAATATAACACACCTTTACACAGTTAAACTAACATTCTGCAGCATAAACCAATGTAGCACATCTTTTCCTGGTTAAAATAATATTTCACAGCAGTTCAGAGAGTACTAGATTGAAATATTGTCTTCTAGACATGACAGTGAACCCACAGCATCTGCAGCTGCCCTCACTAGGTTTATATAATCTCAAACTGCTCAATATTGGAGTGCTCTCATGATTATTCACCCCTACATAAACAGATATGACACAGATATGTAATGGTTCTGGTGGAGGGATAGTCAGTTTTGTTTATGTATTTGTCTACTTAGGTCAATCTTACCTCATTGGATGATCCCACATAGTGGAATATGTGTACAACACTAATTTAATTACAAGGTTATTAAAAAGATGATCCAGATTTGGGGGAATGTAAGGAGAAAAGGATGGATCTTGGAGATTTGGTGGAAGAATAGGGAAATCAAACTACATTCTATGATATTCTCAGGGAATTAATTGAAATATTTTTAAGAAGATCTCAGTTATCATGGTACCTGATTACAGCTTTATGAAAACCAGCTACACATTGTGGAAAAGGATACTTGGGAGCACAATATTGGAAAAGCATTGACCAAAGTACTACATTGAAACCCATTACCTTCTGATCCAATTATTAAAAAAGTTTAGATGGGAAAGATACTTCATTGCCAAATAAGGCTGTACCTATAAAATGTGGTATAATAAAGAAAATCCCAGTTCCAGGTGTGGGATAGCTATACAAATTGTTAATCAGGGATGCCATCAAAGAAACATATGGTCTTTTCATTGCCGTATTTTCTTTCTCTGAACAGTTAAGATGTGTTGCTTAGTCTTCAAAATAAAATATAGAACTCTGGCTGGAACTGAGTTGGAAAGTGACTCCCTGCTAGAAAGCTATCATAGGGCTAGAAGGTGATATAGAGACTACTAGGATTGAAAATGTACCAGTGGCCTTACTCATCTGTGCACCATATAAACTGCCATAGAAATTGCTCTTAGTTGTCCAAAGTGACAGCAGTTATAGGAATAATTAAGCAACTTCTGATTGGATTTGAGGTTTGCTCTCTAACAGTGAATGAATCTATGTGGATATTGTCTTGCTGGACAAACCCCAGAATTGCTACAAGTAATAAGTCCTGGAGTAATGATTCCTACTGTACTGTAGTTCCCTTCCACATATCTAAGTTTAAACTCATATAAAACTGTCACTCCCTATTTTAACAGAGTTGTGGCTGTTCAAGTGAGTACTCATCCATAAATAAACCAGTTATGTAACTCCATCTGTTTCTCAGGAGACACTGTTGAAGAGAATGTAAGAACCGGGACACAGGGAAGATTGCAAAATGCCATTTTCTGAGAATGGTACACCCATTGAAATAATAAACTCACTGCGGCACTGGTAACCCGCATTGTAATAACACAATGCTAATGCTGTCAATGTTTAACCATGGTGGCAAAGGACCTCAGGGTCTATCACTCTCTGCTGAACTATCAACTACTGGTAGATTCTGGGAAAGTAATAATGGTCATCACCATTTGTATCCACTGGTGAACCTGCCAGTCTCAAATGCAAATATGTATCTGTATTCAAAACCTATAGCTATGCAGACAACACACACACCAAAAATGCACAAATATACACACCTTTATACTAGACACAAATATTGGAAAGAAATTTCTTGGGTATGGAGGAGATTGATGGGGATGAATTGATAAAATGAAAGGTATGGTGGAAGGAGAGTAGATAGCAGGATCTGCATGCATTTACAAAATTGTCAAAACAAATTTATTTTAAAAAATTTAAAAATTCTTATTAACAATAAAATTGCAAAATATTAAAAAACTAGCAAGTGGTATTGCTGACATTATAGAGCTCTCTCAAAGTTTAGCCCTGACTTCCTAGCTGCAAAATGCTAATATTAAGTCTATTGTTTTAGCCTTCTCCCACAGGATTCTGTTTGCTGACCTGTGACAATATTCAGAATAAGGTATGGTGATTCTAGGAGTGATTATCTAACTAAGGGTCCATCTATCTCTATCTAAAATACCTTTAAAATGTATTTTCTTAGAGAAGGATTTATTTTCAATTAAAAAAAGGCTTGAAAATAAATAAAAATATTGGGCTGGAGAGATGGCTCAGTGATTAAGAGCATTGACTGCTCTTTCAGAGGTCCTGAGTTCAATTCCCAGCAACCATATGATGGCTCACAACCACCTGTAATAAGATCTGGTGCCAACTTCTGTCTGCAGGGACACATGCAGGGAGAACATTATATAAATAATAAATGAATAAATCTTTAAAAGTTTTTTAAAAAAATAAAAATAAATCAATATTCTCCCCTTCCAGCAAAAAATAAAAAAAAAAAAGATCTGTATCCTAAAGTGCTGTTTGAATTTTATGACATTTGTAGATAGCTAGGTTATAAAAAATTAATCCAGAAAACATGGAAAATACATATGGTTAGAGTATCTGTGAAAATGAAGTATCAGGTATGTATCTGTACTACATACCTGGCCTCCTTCAGAACTAAATTGTAGATCAAATGCTATGGTGAATTATATCTGTAGAACTCAGATTATTTTAACCAAAAAGATAAGATATAAATTTCTATGTTAAACATTGCTGTGAGGTCTTTTTTCTTTAAAGCAAAGAGTAAGCTTATTTAAGCAAACAGGACTTCGCAGGGTGATAAGATTGCTTACCCATAAAAGCTTACTTATTTGACAACTGTATTTAAACTATTATTGCCTGAACTGGCCTTTCCCTGCAGCCAAGATTCATGATTTTCTTAATTGTCATCATAGAACCTTCATACAGCAACTGATGGGAGCAAATGCAGAGATACACAGTGAAGGACTGGTCTAAGCTCACAAAGTTCAGTCTAAAAGAGGAAGGAGCAATATGATATGAATAAAGAGACCAAGACCATGTTGGGTATACCCATTGAAACAGCTTACCTTAGCTAATGGGAGCTCACTGACTCAGGTCTGACAGTGGAGGAATCAGCATAGGACCAAACTAGAACCTCTGAATGTGGGTGACTCTTGTATGGTTGGGTCAGAGTGTGAGGCCACTGGCAAAGAATTTATATGTCAGGATTTATCCTTACTGTTGTAATGGCTTTTTGGAACCTATTCTTTTTGGAAGGATACCTGAATCATTCTAAATAGAGTGGGGAGGGCCTTGGTCCTGCCTCAAAGCAGTGTGCTAGATTTTGTTGACTCCCCATGGGAAGTCTTACCCTCTTTAAGGAGTGGATAGCATGTGTGATGGGGGAGAATGTGGAGGGAGCCAGAGGAGGGGAGAGAATTGAAACTGGATTTGTTATGTAAAATGAGAAGACGGTTTTTTCAAAAAAAAATAAATCAATTACTGGGTTGTGGTGGCACAAGCCTTTAATCCCAGCACTCTGGAGACTGAGCCAGAAAATCTCTGTGAGTTTGAGTCCAGCCTGGATATAATACTAGTTCCAGTACAGCTAGGGCTGTTAAAAAGAGAAGCACTGTCTCAAAAAAGTAACAACAAAAAAGAATTAATTTATTAAAAAATTAATATGTATTGATATCATATAGCAATGTATACTTGTAAATTGTTTACATTTGGAGGGTCATTGTCCTCTTTTATTACACAGTTGTTTATTCACTTAGTCTTTAAGTCATATAGATATTAAGAATTGTAGCTCAATAGTCATCTATGTTTGTCATATTTATAGCTAGACTAATCAGGTTCTTTAGATACATAGAGATTATATTCTGTATAAATAGTCTTCAACCTCTTCAAAGAGCTGTAGAAAATGGCATTTAATCTAACCTAGAATTCTGTGGTAAAGAGACACAAACGCTCCTGGTAACACCGATCTATTCCCGAGAGACTGTTGAGCGCCAAAGACACTCCAATTGGAGCTTGTCCTCTTCTTGGCAAAACCGGCCTCTGGGCAAGGAACTGCCCATACCTCAACTACTGACAAAAAATTAAATTCTATTAAGATGCTCATATATAGATTATCCATTAAATTTTATTATAAATTTTGATGAATTTTAAAGCACAAACAATCCCACACCTGTTTGGAATTATTCTTAAAAGGGTTATTTATTTGAGGGGAAAAACTTACAGAATGCCGTCTACATGACCAGGAAAGGAGTCTAGTCGCTGAAACTTGAGTCCAAAACAAGAGAGAAAGAAGGGCTGCCGCTGCTTTCAAAAGCGAAAGAGACCATGCCCCAGTGGGCTGGTATCTCAAAGGCTATTGGTTGAAGGAGCAGAAGGAGCTTCCTCAGCTCTTCCCCTTTCGTTTAAGTAAAAGAGTTCTAAACCTACTACAAAATTATATACAATAAGAACAAATATCCTATTCTAAATAGCTTAAGCCTTGTATAATAAATAACTTGGCCAAGACATGAGAGAAAAGTAACTACATTTATCCTGTCTTCAACCCCATCGAAGATCCAAGAAGGGAAATAATGTTACCTGAGTAATTAGGAAGTGCAAACAACTTCCAAAAAATGCAGCAAATCACAGAGACAACTAGATTAGTGGGCAATCACCCAAAGTCGTATTTGTAACATTGAAGCAACCAACTTTGGCTAAGGCCTAGAATAATTGACAGATTATCTTTTTAAAGGCAAAATTTTTCAAAACTCTCTTACTCTGTATTGGCAGGATTTAACAGTTCTGCTTATCCATTTCTGGCTACTTTATATTTTGTCAGTAGTTGAGGTATAGGCAGTTCCTTGCCCAGAGGTTGGTTTTGCCAAGAAGAAGACAAGCTCCAAGTGGAGTGCCATTTTGGTGCTCAACAATCTCTCGAGAATAGATTGGTGTTGCCAGAAATGATTGTGTCTCACTACCACAGAACTCTAAGATAACTTAAATGCTATTTTCTAAAATTCTTTGAAGAGGTTGAAGATTATCTATTTATACAGATATAATCTCTATGTATCTAAAGAACCTGATCAATCTAACTATAAATATGACAAACATAGATGATTATTGATCTACAATTCTTCATAACTATCTAACTTAAAGACTAAGAGAATAAACAACTGTGCAATGACCTACAAATGTAAACAATGCATAAATATCAAAGGTAGAAATGCACACTGCAATTTGGTAAATATATATATGTATATATATATATATGTTTTAGGCAGAGGTAAAAGCATGCATGCATACAATATTCAATACAATTTAACTTTGTATCCAATATAATTGTCCATAAACGATAACTCACAAATACCATTCTATTTTCCCACCATCCAATTTTCCTCCTTTTTTTTGTCAAAAAGATCCTTGAGTTTATAAAATTCCTTCCTCAACCCTCAAACATATATACCATCTATAATCAACCCCTAAATGATGTCCCTAAGTTTGAAGATAAACTGTGGTGGGAGAGGGGACTTTGTCCTCTAGGATTAGTTCCAGCTGTCATGGGGGCAATGTTCTTTCTAGGGGATCCTGTGAAAGTAAAATGATGGTTAAATTTCAAGATCAACATCTAGTAAAATTGCAAATAGTCTCTGAGTATTTTGTGGAGGTCGGGCCAGAATGTTGTAAAAGATGTGGACCATTTCAGGTAATCAAGTTGGAACCATCTTGTGCAGCTAGTACCCAAAAACATGGCTTGTAGTAACACTATCAGTATCATGATATCATATCAACCAGGTGGAGTTGTTGTTATGGGACCCCATCTTCTTCCTGGAAACTTCAAATATCACTGCAGAAAAAACTCATTGTTCATTGTGGAAGACTTAAACATTTTATATATATATATATATATAAATTCAATGAAAGGCATGATAAAGACGAAAATAGATATGAAGAAAAGCAAAGATGTTTTCTAAATTCATTTTTATTTCTGTCCCATATCATGTCTCCTGACATGAGAAAGAAACTCTGGTTTTGTTTTGTTTTTTTTTCTCTTAACAACAGGCTTGGGATTAGAGAAGGCCTGAGCCAGAGTTCAACTCCAAAACCAGCTCTGTAAGTTTAGAAATATAAAGGTATATCTTAGAATTTTATACTTACAGAACCTATTCAGTTTTCTTGATAGTTGCTATTGGGTAGTTATTTTTCCAACTGTCAGCATTCAGACATCCAGCGTCCCTTGGATTTTTCAAGATGAGTGTTTTCCTGTGGAGATAAGAATAAAACTCTGCCCCCATCCTATATGTTTTTCTTACCACCTGTATGATTATCATCATTGCAGATGAGCTGACATTTTTCCTTTCCAAGAGGTTTCTTCTCTTAAACCAAACCTTTATTAATTTTGATGGTATCCACAGTTTTTCTTATCCTGTGAAAACAAGAGAAAAACCCCTTCCCTAATGAAGCACATCTCCTGGCTTCCATTGAAAAGTTAGCACATCCTTGAAATAAACCGGTTGATTTAATTCAGCAGATTTTTCCATTATCCAATGTATTTCTGCTGCTCTTGTCCCTTTTTCATTGACGTTAATAAAATTAAGTTAATAACGCATTGTGTAATCTATCTGGGGGCATTTTCCACCCCTTTCTGTTTGTTTAACATACCCTTTATAATTTGATTTGATCTTTCTATAACTGCTTGATCTGTAGGCTCTTTCTATAACATGCTTAATATTATAATAAGCAAAAAACCATTTCATTTTCCTAGAGACATAAGCCATACTGTTAGCTGTCTTTATTTGCACAGGTATATCCATGATGGCCATAACTTCTAATAAATGTACAATTACTGAATCAGCTTTTTCTGAGCTTCAAGCAGTTGCCCACTAAAAGCCTGAATAAGTGCAAATGGTGCGATGTACATATTTTAATTTCCCAAATTCTGCAAAGAAATCTGAAATAGACACAGGAATAAGTCATAACAGTGCACCTTGCAGTTATATTAATTTTAATTAAACAAATTCATAGTTTTGTAGATAAACTAATAAGTTAATACATAACGATTTTGCTCATTGGATTCAAATATCTGGAACTCTTTGTCCATGGGACTAAATGAGAATTATGTTTTTCCTCTTCCATTCTTCTATCCATAATTTCAGATAAGTCTGATTCATCTCTACTCTTCATAAATATTCCAAATTCCTCTGTCATCTTCATTTAGACAAATATACTCTTTTCCACATTACTGAGATAAGCACTATGAAGAGCGTACCAAAATTTGTAGGACACCACAAAATACACTTGCTTTCAGATTGGAGCCCCAAGTTTTAGCACAGTTCCTCTTTGAACATAATTATTTTTTTTAGTTTTGATAAGTTTTTAACTATAATGCCAGATAAAAGCCTAATAAGGTACTCATAATTACTCATACTGTAGTGACTACACACCATAATATTATTTTCTTTGCTACTTCATAACTTAAATTAATACTGAATGAATCATAATGTGAACATCATTCACATTATATCTGATACAGGATATCTGATGGGTGTCTCCTATGAAAGGACCACACGTTGAGAGCAACTGCTATAAAAACTTCCAATCCGAGTTCTCAAAAGAAATGTTTCTGCCAAAGGCTTTCAAAACACTTATGGCAATTTTATTTTAAATCATTTTTTTTATTGTTAAAAGAAAAATTTACATTTACTCCCCCTGTCCCAAGCCCTCCCGCTCCCCCACTATCCCACCACCCTTCCCTGCTTCCTTAAGATGGGACAGGATACCCTGCCCTGTGGGAAGCCCAAGGCCCTCCCCCCATCTCGGTCTAAGAAGGTGTGTATCCATATAGAATAGGTTCCCAAAGCCAATACATGCAGAAGAGATAGGTCCCTGTGCCATTATTGGCTTCTCAGTCAGTCCCCATTGACAGCCACATTCAGAGATTCTAAATCTTATGTTTCAAAATTGTGTATCTACCTGTGTCTTTCTTTTGACCATCTTCTTTCATGTATTTTGTCCTAAAATTATGCAATCTCTTCTACTCAAAGTAATAGCAGTCCTTCCCCCGCAACAGTATAGCCCGGTTCTGTTATGTTATCATCCCTTGGTGATCACTACTACACAGTCTACCTAGTCATCCACTGTAACATTTGTGCTCCAATGTAACTTGATAAATAATTTAGAGTCTAAGAATTCTACCTTCATATTGGGCATCAAAATTGTTAGAAAAGAAAATCTGTCAATGCACCAAATTAGAATATGGTCATGTAATGACAGCAATATGGGCTTATATACCATACCGTTATATACAGAAAACTCTGAAATCAGAGTTGTATCACTACTCTTTCTCCAGAGATAATAAATGTAAGCCCTAATCAGTTGTGTAGCCTTGTACAACACTATCATACTTGAATGGCCATTCTTGTTATTTTCAAACATAACAAATGTGTTTAATGTGACCTATGCCCCTGCTTTCTTCTCTGATTTAAATGAACTTGCAAGTACACTACATTGGAGTTATCTGCTTTAATGCCATCTTGTTAAATAGAAACTTCTTTTATACCAGAGTGAGAAATTGACTATCTCCAAATTCCTGGATTCTCTTTCCTGTTATGAAATATTTTCAGTTCTTTGGTTTGTCCTTTATATAGCTATCAATTTCCAACTTTCCTTTGTTTTTTTTATAGTACTAATCATTTTAATTCCACCCCAATTGAGACTGAGCTTCAGCTAAATAGGGACTTGCTCTAAATTTTATCTGTTTGGCTAACCAAACTGTGCCAACATAGAAAGAGGCCTCAATACATGCATGCAGAATGACAAAACTTTCCCAAAGTGGGTGCTTGTACTTTCTGTTCATGAGAAATATACATTCTCAATAACATAAGTGTGCCCTGCCCTTAAAAGAGCATCCAACAGATTTTTTTAAAATTAAAAATAAGTAGCCAATTTAGTGGTCTGGATAGTAATATAAGGACCATCAGAGAAGCAAGAAGGCCTTCAAATCAAGATTCAAACATTTTCTTCAATGGCTTTAGTCTTTATTTACCTTTGCTCCACTCAGATATGAAGATATTAAATGCTAAATCCTCCCAGTGTATAGATCCTGCTCAGAAAAACTAGTATTATTTTTATTCATTTCATGTCATTATTTAGACTTTCTGTAGTTTGTTTTCCTTATATTTATTATTATGATGAATTTAATAATTTGCTGTCAAAACCTTATTTAGAGCTTGGAATTGACCATGACTATCATTAATTCAGTCTCTGAACATTTTTCAAAGGTATTTTATAACGTTCAAATTGACAGTGCAACCCTTTGGAAAGAGAGTTTCCTTGCCAACCTTCATTTATATATATCCATAATTGATTCTTCTGTCTTGTCAGCATTGCCCAGACATTGAATGACATTTGAAGGCACTCATGACAGTATCTATGAAACATTTATAGCACTTAATCTGTCAGAGATTTGTCCTTAGAATTAAGGAGTAGAATATCTTTAGACCTCAGGTCTCTTTGTAAGTTACATTCATAATATCGTAAAATTAGTTTCAATGTCAGCGTGGTAATGCCTGTCTCAGCTTTCCTAAAAGAGTGGCAGTGATATACAGCTCTCTATATTTGACTGGAGACTATAAAAGAGATGGAGTGGTCAGGCTTAGTACTAAGTAACCTTTTATTCAATGACAGTAATTACTTGTTTGAACCTTTAATTCATTTAAATTTGCTTGAACTTTCAAGTGACTACCCACATATTTTCCACTTTGACAGATAAAATTAAATGACCAATAGGTGGAAGCAATCTGTGAAGTACTTTGACATGATTGACAGCTTAAGAAAAAATAAAGTGTCTTTTACTTTGGAAAACTAATTCTTGTAAGGATAATAATTCATGTTCATTACTAAATGATAATATTTATATAAGGATAGCATATAAAGTAAAAATTCAGTATCCATGACTGAGATTCCAAGGGATTAGGAAAACTCTGGAAGGTTCTTGTACTTATACAGTTGGATGTCTGAACATTTATTTATTTTTTAAGTTTATTAACAATTTTAGCATGGATACTGTCATTACTGTTAATTGAATTTAAAAATTTATTGAATCAATAAAAAGTAAAAGCACTTATTAGAATCTCATTAGAAGATTCTAATTCAAAAGAAGAAATGCCATGGAGGCACATCTGTTATATTTTTCCTCAAATGTGACTTTTTCTCTAGTGATATTTCTAAAAATAACATGAGAAGAAAATCATGGAGAATTTCATGAAATACTGCCTTCTGAGCATGGCATGTCTCTTATAAACATGAAGTTATAGCAACTGTGGCTACCTACATGACACATGTATGAGATCTAAGTTCTGACTTAGACGGATAGATTATCTTTAGGCTGAACCAATTACTAAGGAGCCATTGGACATGGTTGAGGAAGAAACTATCATTCTATATCTATGGTATGGTTGCAAGAGGGTTTCCTAGATTGTAGTGGATGACTGCCTGCCAATTCACTTATGAGCAAGAATAACTGGTTTCAGTAGCCTATCAAAGAGCACCAACAATATGCAGTTATGGAGGGCATGTTATAGTGGCTATGAGAGAGTTGGATGGGTAAAATAGAAAGCATATATGATCATATTTCACTTTAGTCAAATATTAGATTCTCATGAAAAAGTAAAATCAGATGAAATAACCAATAATTGATTTTATTTACTGATATAAAAACTTCCAAATTATTTGCTCTAAAGTGAGCTAGTGAATCAAAGTCATAATTCGTTTTCCATTGCATCTTTGTCCTTATGATGAATCCTCATCTGGATGACTACTTTAAATCATCCTATAACAATGTCTTTGACCTTGAATATATTCTAAAGAATTATGACAATATATTTGCATTTATTCGATCACTAATAGCAGGCATAGAGATTTCTCTGTCATAGTGAGTCTTCAGTTATTCTGTGGTGCCAGTGATCACTGAGGTTGAAGTCTCATGATACCAATGGATTGTTTTAATATATTCTCTGTCATCTTCCTTGTATTCAGTATGCTGCCCTTTCCTAAACTATACCTAAATTTAGCCAGCAATCTCAGGCCTTATATCACCATGATACCCTTCCTAATATATTCAGTTCAAATTTCTATAAATTAAGATATTTATATATTTGCATAAAAGCAAAGATTAAGTCACATATGATGACAACTTCAAATAACCTGTTGATTCTATTGTGTTTGTATTACTGCCATTTATCCACTATGGAATTAATAAGGTGCTATCTGTAGAGGTTGCCTGATTTATTCTAGATGAAAAGTATTAAGGTCAATTCCAAATTTCTAGTTCAATAGACCTTAGATACAGCTTTGAGATATGCATGTGTAATATATTTCACTGACAGTTTCTGGTACTTTGAAGTTGGGGAAAGTGCTGATAATGCAAGCTTTACTTATTCTATGAACTGTTTTCACTTTTCCATAATTTTCTTATGAATTTCAATCACCAGATATAGCTAACACATTTCGTGCTATCATGTATAAAAGTGAAAGCATGATTTTAAATGTGTTGTCTTCTGGTTTTGTCCATAAACATTAGTAAATGTCCATTATGCTGCCATTGTATATGGTTATCATTCCTGCTCATAATACTTTTCCTCCTAGATATTGATTTATTATTAAATTATAAGATTTAAAATTATAAGAGATATTTGTGAGGATGTTAGTAAATGGCTCATTTATGTAACACGAGCCTGGGTATAGAAATAAAGCATGAGTTAATTTTAAAATGGTAACACTTTAGATCATTTAGCCAAAACTAAAGTATACTGCTAGCCTGTTAATATAGATTCATACAAACACTATAATAATTTTTAAAATAAATTTATTCTCTCATTCAATATATACTAACCACAGTTTCTCTTCTCTCCCCACTTCTCCAAGCTTCCACCAACATCTCGCCCCCAAATCAACTGCCCCTTCATTTCCATTCATAAAAGAGAAGACCTCCAAATGTCAACCAAATAAAACAAAACAAGATATAATAAGACAAGGCAACAGCCCTTACAAACACTTTAATATTATTTTAATATGATCCATTAAGAACAACAATACTTGTTATTATAATTATTGATTATACTTGTTTATAAATTACTAAAAAATTCAGATATATTTTTTGCATCTCAACTGCAGTTTCCCTTTCATCTCTAGTTCTAGTTCCTTCCCCCCACCTCCACTCTTCATCTTCCATCTACTCCTCCTCCATTTCTCTTCAGAAAATCTATGACTATAGCAGAATATCTTTAGGCATCATTACAATGCCTTTTATCCAAAACAGTTATATTTTTATCTGTCTTAACTCTCTGGCTCATCCAGACTGTGGATTCTCATGCACAGGGCAGTGTCATAGAAGGGCTCAATCTTGTGGAATAGGTCTTAGGCTGGACGAGTCATTAGCTGGCTTGTCCCACAATCTCTAGGTTACCCTTACTCTGGCATATCGCATGGCAGGAGAGACTGTAGGTCAAAGGTTATGTGGCTGGTTTTGTGTCCCATTCCTCTATTGGAAGTCTTACCTGGTCACAGGAAATGGCCAGCTCAGCATATGTACCCATTACTGCCTCTCTTAACTTCCTTTTTTTTTTTTAGAAAGAAAAGGAGAGATGATGTGAAATCACCTTCTGTGTATGTGTTGCTTTTATTGGTTGATGAATGAAGCTGTTTTGGCTAATGAC
>JAQHUG010000418.1:871549-898957 GCA_028555095.1 Dicrostonyx torquatus
AAAAAGAATTTAGAAAAAATACTTTTCTTCATACTTATTTTTGTCCCTATCATACCTTTCATTGAATATATATGTCTATATAAATAATGTTTAAGTTTTAAACAATGAACAATGAATTTTCCTGCAGTAAAGCGAGACACAGTTGCTCCTGGCAGCACCCATCTATTCCTGAGAGAATGCTGAACACCAAAGACACTCCACTTGGAGCTTGGAACTGCCCATGCATCAACCACTGACAAAATCCACAAAGTCTGGGCAGGATAAGCAGTATATAAGAAAAAAAGACTGCATTACTAAGAAAGGGTTTTGAAAATGTTTCTGTCTTTGTAAATGAATGGTCTGTGTGTTACTCTAGGCATTAGCCAAGATTGGTTGCTCCAAGGCTGCTTATGAGAACTTGGATGATTGCCTAGGTAGCCTGTTGTCAGTCATTTGTGGTATATTTTGGAAGTTGCTTAATTGCACTTCTTGGTTACTCAAGTAATATTATTTTCTTTCTCGGGTGTTCAATGGGGTTGAAGATTAGATAGTTGTAGTTACTTTCCTCTCATGACTTGTTCAAGTTATATATATATATATATATATATATATATATATATACAAGACTTAAACTCATAATATAGGATAATTATTGAAACATTTATCACATGTTTCTTGCTTGTTATTGTTTATGCTTGTTGTGATTCTAATTTTTATACCTGATATTTGTTCTTATTGTATATAACTTTGTATTAGGCTTAAAAATTTCTTATTTACATAAAATGGTTAGCTGCTGTAGGAATTCCTATGACCAGTAGCCTTTAAGTTACCTGCCCACTTGGGTGTGGCCTCTTATACTATACATGCTGATGTCAAGTGCCCATCCAGCCTCTTTTCTGGCTGTAGGATTCAGTTGCTGATCCCCATCCCAGCAGATATTTGTGATCTGTTAGTCTACCCCTAAATAAATAACCCTCTATTATACTCAATTCTGAGCTAGTGTGGAGTTTGTTTTAAGCATCCTTCTTCAGTGCTCAGTGTTTGTCCCACTATGGATATCATGGACAGTGGGGGTGTCTCCCAACATGGCTGGTCACTTACTTCTTGGTCCCCTCAGTATTGTTGCAAGTTGTGTTTCAAAGTTCCACTAAGATCACAAGAAAATAGGTGAGTTTGAGGGTGAGATGGGGCTAGTAGTTTGCAGAGTTTGGTGGATAGGGCTGGGTATTCTGGGCAGCCAACCTGAAGGCATCTTTTTCTCTTCTATGGACATATTCTAATTTTATTATTTTTTACTATGTTTTCTTGAGATTGATGAGCATTGTTTTTTGGCATTATATATTCTTTTATTTTTAAATTATTTTATTTTAACTAACATCTAATTATATCATTTCCTCCTTTCCAATATATGGTCTCTTTTTAAATTATTATTGAATTATTCAGACATATGTATGAATAAATATACAAATACAGTATGCTGAATTCAGTTAGCATTGCTTGTATTCATGCAGTCCTAATACTTTCTTCTTTGTATTGGATAAACAATTACATAGATTATTCCTAGGGAAAACTAAGTCTCCCTCTCTCAGTCAATGTAAGTCACCTATAGCTCTTCATCTCTGGTTGAGGACCTATGAGAATTTCCCCATACCATTGGCATTGGAACAGATGTTGTCAATATTCAGGTCTTGTTTAGGTGGTGATATTTTTGTGAGTTCATGGGAGTATGTATCTGTCACCCAACGATACCTCTAAGCAGAAGACTTGCTGGGTCTCTGGTTCATAATCTTTCACCTCAAACATCTTTAATATGTACAGATCCATATGCATAGGAAATGCATAGTAGATGTATAATGTTGGTTTAAGGTAAATTACTGACAGCTATATTTTACATTTTGATCAGTTGTGGTTTTGTGTAGTGGTCACTGTCTGCTGTACAAAGATGTATGCATCTTTGGTAAGGCATATTAATATACACTTTTATGTGGGTATAAGGATATGTATTAAGAATATAGTCAACTATTATATTGGTTTAGGAAGAGGAGTGATTTTTCTATGAGATCCAAGAAGTCACTAGCCAAGGTAAACTGATTAGGCTTACAGTACTAGACATTCTTCTTCAGCCTATTGTTGGTGCCTTAAATCTAATTATATGGCTCTTACCACCAAGATATGAGTGCTACTATTGAAGATTTTGTAATATCTTGTTTCTCTGGTATCTATCTTTGTTTATTGGCATCATAACGGGTACTGTGAATCTTATTTATTTTCCATAAACTAGTAATAGAAATATACAAATAATCATGCAAACAGTCCTATAAAAATTATGGGGCACAATTCTGTATTCTGTCAATCATGTTTAAATAAATGCTGATTGGACAGGCAGGAAGTATATGTGGGTCAACCAGACAGGAAGTAGAGGCACGGTGATGAGAAAGGCTGGGAAGAACGAAGCTCCTCCCGCATTCCTGTGCAGACCACCAAAGAGACAACATGTGATGAGAAAGGTATCGAGCCATGTGGCTAACATAGATAAGAACAATGGATTAATATAAACTCTAAGAGCTAGTAAGAAGCCTGAGCTAATGGGCCAATCAGTTTATAATCTTATGGAGATCTCTGTGTGATTTTCTTTGGGGCTTGCCAGCTGTGGGGTACCGGGCAGGACAGAAACACCAATGAGCAAGCAGGCCCTCATGTTACAGAATGGTGCCCATGTGGATAACTGCATCCACAGAAAGCCTGAGAAACTTTAGGAAAGAATAGAGTAAAGCATGTTTTCTTGGTAGCAGCAATTTCTCAGGTCTGTTCTGCTTGCTAAAGGTGAGCAAGCTCTCTCATCCAATAGAGGCTTCCTCACTCAGCTTTAGCTGCAAAGTCTTGTAGCTCTTCTAAGAGGTCCTGCCACAAAACACTTAAATGGTGTGGATAAAAAGCTGACTGCATTCTTTTCGGTTTTCAGCTGTAGCAGGAAAAAAATTACACTATTTTAAAATGCTGGCTTTCTGGGCCATCCTGCCAGGGCAAACTGTGACTCCTTCAGGCATGCGGTCCAACCAGGGAACACTTGAATATGGTCTGTGAGGAGAATGCTGTAGCTTGTTTGCTGGCAGGGACATTGAAATGCCATAGAGTTGTGGTGATAAACATGGCTACAGCCGGTACCTCTGCCATGAAGCTGGAATTGCAGAAAGATAAGGAATGGGCTGAATCTAGGCATCAAAACCACAGCTTTAGTCCTACCAATGTTGTTTGGTAAATTAAAGACCCTCGTGGTCAAAAAAAGAGAGATATACAGTAAAGAGAGATTCAAAGAGAAAAAACCTCTAAATGGTTTACTATGTGTTAAAAATATATGCATGCTAAAGATTAAAGTTCTTAAAGTAAAAATAAAAAAAGAGAGTAATTAGGTGTGGTGGTACACATCTTTAATCTCAATGCCTGGGAGGCAGAGGCAGACTGACCTCTGTGAGTTCAAGGTGTGGTAGCACACACCTTTAATCCCAATACAGGGTGACAGAGATGGCAGATCTCTGTGAGCTCAAGGACAGCCTGGTCTACAGAGTGAGTTGCAGGAAAAAGATACACAGAGAACCCGTCTCAAGAAGCCAAAAGTTAAAAGTAAAAATAAAAGAAATAGAAGTTAAAATAAAGCCACATAAAGATGAAAACTACACAGAGAACATTGATACTGTTTGCTATTATGCTCTCTTTGAATTGTTTGAATGCTGAGGAAGGAACAACAGCTACTAGAAGACTTTTGCTTATAAATGCTGCTGAATTAACCCAAGGAAGTTATTTTGAATATACCTTGACTTCAAAATTGAAGTTAAATGGTATGTTACTTTGGAGAAGTGATTTTGCTTTTGTTTCCACAGGAAATGAGAGGCTGTGGATTCATTCTGAGTTAAGAAAACTCATATTTCATCAAGAAAGACCACCTGAGAAATCTCCAGTAGGAACAGATGGCCTAGATGTCAGAGTTATACATCCAGAACAGATTCAAGATGCTACCTGAGATAATCAAGCCTCACAGGATACTCCAGTCAGGACTTGATCCTAACTCTAAATTTTCTTTAGGTCTCCTTAAGATTATCAGTGCCCCCAAACAGCTGGAAGTAGCCTGCGATATTACGCCCACATTCCCAACAAATGGATATTTTCTTTTGTTTTTTGTTTTTTAAAAATTAGGGGGATATGGTGTGGGACAATTCTGTATTCTGTCAGAAACCCCAACAAGCAGGCCCCTCATGTTACATAAAATGGTGTGTAACAACATGATATTTTCAGACTATTCATAGGTAACCATTTCATCAATTCAAGTTATTTCCTTGCTTTTTTTTGTTTCTTTAGGACTCAGAGTCAGTGAATAATCATTAATTCCCGTGGTGCTTTATAATAACTCCTTCCTTCATTACTTTGTTTCGTGATAACATTTATTGTAATTTTATTTCTATTTCAGCTAATTTTCCAAGTTATAGTTTTTAGTAAAATAAAAGAAGGACTGACTCAGACAACCCAGCATTTAACCAGTATTCCAGAAACAGAAGCATAGGTCAAAGTGAACCTCTTAATTATTTTTAATTCCTGAAATGTATTTAAGCATTTGATATATGAGACTACTATAATAAACGTACTACTATACATCATTTAAATTAAACATAGTATTTTTCCAACACTTGCTTTTGTATTTTTTGGTATCTCTATTGCTTTTCTCCATTGTTCCTTCATTTACTTTTTGTGATTTGAAATAAAATATTTGAATACAAACCTCAGACATCATGATCTTCTGTAAAAGGAGACTGCTTTTCTGTGTCCTAGCCACTCAAAGCTGAATAATCATATAAAATTTCATTAATTATAACATTATTTAGCCTATTAGCTCAGGTTTCTTATTAAGTAGCCCTTACAACTTAATTTAACCCATAATTCTTATCTATGTTTAATCTCATGACTTGGTAACTTGTCTCAGTGCAAAATTTTTATCTTGCTTCCTCTTCATCTGGGTGGTGACTGCACACTGATCCTTTCCCCTTCCCAGAATTTTCCTAGTCTGTTCACCCCCCCATACTTCCTGACTAGCTAATGGCCAATCAGTATTTTACTAAAACTATACAAGTGACAAACCTTTACAGGGTACAAGAGCATTATCCCACAGCAACCTTTATTTACTGTATGATTGTTCTTGAATACAGTTAAATTTCAATGCAATTACATACCTAAAATGAAGCTGGGGCTGTAGAAATATTTTATTGTTTAAGAGAACTGGTTGCTTTACCAGAGGACCCTGGGTCAATTCCTCAGTCTAATATCTGTTCAATAAATGTTTGAAACAACAATTATTTTTAAAGAATTTGGCACATTTTTACTTAAGTCAGAGTTCAGAAGGTGATATATGGTCTGTGACATGTTCGAATTCTTTGACATCCATCAAGGATGACTTTTGAATACTAGCCTTTTGAGTACAGTGTAATTTTTTTTAGTATGATAAGAAACAAATATTAATATATATAGGATTGCAGGGAGCAAATTTTATTGAGTTTCTGAAGAAACATAAATCTTTTTCAAAGTGTTTGCCAATTACAGAGGAAAATGGGCTTTGATGTTTGAATTGTGTTTTGTGCAATTTAGAAAGAAAAAAGAAAATTGATAGACGCATGATTTTGATTTTAATCTTTAACTCACATAAATGAGTCATTTCCTTCCTGAAATTTTTCTTTATTCTTCATTATACCCATTTTAGTATGTTTTTCAGTATTCAGTATGACTGTAGCAGCAAGCTACTTGTTGGTTCCTGGATGCTTAACCCTGAAATTTTCACACAGAAACTGTATTAATTAAATTATTGCTTGAAACATTAGCTCTAACTTCTTATTGGCTAACTCTTACATATAAATTTAACCCATCTCTGTTAATTTGTGTATCACCATGTAGCTATGGCTTACCACATAAATTTCTGGCATCCATCCTGGTGGGACTACATAGCTTTTACTTTACTCTGGACTTTTTTCTCCCAGCATTCAGTTTAGGTTTTCCCACCCACCTCTATATACCTTGTCATGCCAAGTCAGTTTTCTTTATTCATTAATGGTAATCACAGAATATAGAGGGGAATCCCACATCATATTAAAAAATAGTAATTGATAGTAAAATGGAATTAAATTTGTCCCAACTTCTAATTATAGGAACTTTTTTTCCCAGAGATACAATCATGTACTCTTTGAGATACAATATTTAATGTTCCACCGAAATTTCAAATACTTTATGTTAAAGTACCTTCAAAATAAAATATAAAATAACTGTAAATTTATTTATTAAATACTTCATATGTTAAAATTTAGATGCATAAAATAGCAGCATAATTTCAAAGATGAACAGTATTAATTCATTAATATTTTTAAATATCAGTTATTGACAAAAAATCAAGGCAAATGAGATACTTCACTTCTGATTTCTATGCCAATATAATAAGAACATCTTTTTTCAGCTCTCCAGACATTTTTTGAAATTCAATTCTACTTTTCAGTAAAATAATTCATTTCCTTACTGTTGTGTTTGCATAATTAATGTCTCACTCCACAATTTCCATGCACTGATTTTCAAGGAATGATTTCAAAGCTTTGCATTTTATTGCAACTTTTTCAAGGATAATTCTGTCTGTTTGCAAATATAATGTGCTTCTGATTAACCCCATTTAAACTTTGTATTACATGAAGAGATAATTTATAAAGAAAGAGGTACATGCAGCCTTTGCATACAGCGTAGTATCCTCAGAGGTTAATTAAAAAACTGCATTTATAAAAGGTCAGAAAATCATGAATTCTGACAATCTTCTTCTCAGGATAAATTTTTGAATATTATTCTCTAAATTTGGCAAGAAATTTGCAAATGGGAAATTATTTGATTAACTTATTCACCCTCAAATTGAACATAGTATTAAATTTAAGTAATAAACACACACACACACACACACACACACACACACACACACACACACATGAATGTGATAACTCTTAGTTAAAAAGAAACTATTGATTGGGAAGAAAACATAGAAGGTCATGATGAGGAATTTAGATAAAATACATATTGCTTAAAACTCATAAATATTAAATTTTAGGAAAAAATATATGCATAAAATGTTCTACAAAAGTAGAAGCATATGGATTCAAAAGTTTTCAAAACATACACCTGAGGCTTATGAGAAGCATTTACTCTACTGTCTACTTCTGGATTCTGTGACACAGAATTTTAAATTATAAATTTATTATAAATTACACACATCAAGTATAATAGAAAAGCTTTATTCAGCGATGTGGTTTGCCTCCAATTTAAAAATACTATGGCCTCCATTTTTAGGAGCAGGGAACTACAAGTCTTATCCTGGAACTGTGTAACTTTCTGATGAGGTAGTTTGGTCTTAGAAGCGTCTTAGAAAACAAGTAAAGTGCAAAGTTCCACTAAGTCCCTCAAATAAAATGATGTAAACCCATAGATGACAGTTTAATGGGCTTAGGCAGGAGGACAGGGATACATAATATCAAGATAGATGATGCTGAATCCCATGGACAGATTCAGTAACAAATCAATAATGGCAATCATGAGGAGAATTTACTGTTAGGGAAACATATTTTGGAAGTATCTGTGGCTTGCCTGACAACACATATTCAAAGGACAAATTATGTTAACCCTCTCTTTGATAAATTTCCTAATTTTTGAGGTATTCTAAAAAGTTTGTTCTTTTTTAACATTTTAAAATTATTTATAAATTACTTAAGAATATTAAATATTTTAAATATTTATGTTACTTCTACTCCAAGAATTTAGTATCTTTTAAATTATGGTAATATAATTAAATTGTGTTTCATCCTAGTTTAATATCAATTTATATTTTATTATTTTATTTTTATATGATCTAAACACAGTAAAACAACACATATACCTGCATTTAGTATTTGTGGAGACAATACATGACATTGAAGGATATGCATTCTAATGGGAATGTAAAATGATATATTATTCTATATTCAGAAAAATTGTCAACATTGCATAAAGTTGGGCATCCCAATTTCATCTGTTAGCAAAACGGTCATTGACAATTTTGCTTTAAGAAAAATTGCACTTGTTGGTGTGGAGATTAAAAAAAAAAAGCAATTAATCAAGTGTCAGCTTCACAGATTTTAGGGTTTATAATTTTTTTCTACAAAATAAGAAACAAAGAATATTCAGAATTTTATTCTTTCCATCATGTTTTTATTTTTCATGTTTTTGAAATGTTATATAAAATTTATACTGTCATATTGAAGAATATTGCTTTAATTTTCATTGGAAATGTCTTAAAGTTTTCACGCAATCTCGATGGGATTGGGGGATCTGATTGGATCCAGAGGTCTATAAGGAACAAATTCTTTCTTTGGCAGATAAAAATTGAATGATATTTGAGAAAGATGTATCACTTTTTAAGAAAATAAGAAGAGCCATGGTGTGGAATGTTCTTTCTGGTCTCTTTCTACTCCAGATTATTGTGTGTAAGTAAGGTGCTTCTCTGCCTGCGCCATCACAGCCTGTCTGCCGAGTCCACCTCACCCTCTCTGCCTGTGCCACCACATCATCTTTGCTGTAATGTTTTGTGTCACCACATGTCTGAAAATACGGAGACAAGTGACTCCAGTCTAGAACATACGAAATAATCACTCCAGTAAATATATCCCCATTTGAGCTGTTTCTCCTAGGTTTATTTTTTAATGACATAAGAAAGTTTTAATTAAATGTAAATAATAGTGAAAAGTAGTCCATAAATCAAATCTATTGTTATCTCATATTCATTTTTTTCTGTATCTCCTGTTTCAGTCAGAGATGATAAAGAGATAGGTGATGGCATGCTCATGAAGAAGGACTTTGTTTTTTACTCCATTTTTTTCTACGAATCGTTCTTACAAACTAAAACCTAAACATAGAAATTTTCATTCTCCTGTGATTTGCTTTTCTCTTAAAATTATTGATCAAGTGACCCACTTGATAAATATTAAGAACAAATTAGTATATAATATATAGTAAAGAAAACAGTTGAAAACTTCTAATATGATCTCAGGGTTGTGTAATTGAAAATAGTACAAATATATCACTGCTTCTCTTAAACTGAATAAAAGGGAAACTTTCTTCTGCAAAGGAAACATTTAATCAGGATATTACTTACAATAAATTAATTATTGTTTTATGTTTGGTAAAAGTCAGTAATTTTATATTTGTCATGCAGGAGACTTAATGGTGTATTGTTAACATTTACAATCTCTTCCTGTGTCCTTCCCTGTCCAGTCAACTCCTGTGATAAATGTCAGGATCCAAACTTAAAACGAGTGCTCTCTCAATCATTATGTTCTTTGGCCCATCAAACACAGATTACATAAATGTCACATATTTTCTTAGTATATATGTTTTGCATATAAAAATTGATTATTTTACCTTCCTTCCCACTGTTCAACATCAGCAGGAATAAGATTGATGATGAAACTCTAATGGATTGATAATTTAGGTTCTGGGAGGTTCTCTATGTACTGTACATTCTTTGAATTCTAGGAATGCATTGTTTCTTATAGAGACTAAAAATTACTCAGTATAAGTGAGAGTGAAATATCAGGTTACTAAACTTAAATTTTTACCTTTTAAATGCAAAACACCTTTTCGTTATTTATTTCCATCAGAGTTAAACAGTCTAATATGTGTGACAGCATTTTGTAAAATTTGTAAATTTTGTAAATTTTACCAAACTATTCTTATATATAATAAGATCATTATGGTTTGGATCCATATACCCTTTGTATATGAAGTAAATGAGGGAATTTTTCCCCTAATACTTACTTAGGGATGAGAAAATGGATGACATTAAGATAAGATTTACCCAAGATAAAAAGTCTCAAGTACTTTATGCTTAACAATTCTTGAGATTTTTATTTTATGTTATTATAAAACATTTCATAAAAGCAAAGAATTATTGCTTTATGCATTTTTGAGGGAAGCAAAAATTACATTTAAAAGTATTCCTTCTTAGACAGCCTTGATTCTATTTGACATTTTGACTGTCCTATCTTTATACCATGTAATGAATGGATTAGGTAATTACATTACCACAGAAATTCTGTTACATGAACTGATATTAAAATTTGGGGAAACCAATTTGCCTGGTAAGTTAGAAAGAGAAGTTAGATGGAATAGCCCAAGGGAAAATGAAAAATGGGATTCCTTTGATGTTAAGTCACAGGTTACAAAATTAGAAGTCTACATTGTTAAGTTTTAAGAATGATCTCATTCATATTATAATACACAAAGCTATATTCCATACAGTCATGGTAAAATGTCCTATTTTTATTTTTATTTGATATAGCACTTCTTGTTAATGAAATGATAAGATTTCATTGTTGATTTCAGGCATTATTTTTTAATATTCTTCTTCTTCATAGTGGAAGAAGGATAAGCTCTATGTGCTGAACACTTTTTCTCTGTGTAAATCTATTGATTCCATGGAGACAGAAGGCCACTGTCCCTGCTGGTACTGTGTACTTTGTTGGAATGTTCCCTAAAACAATATTCTTATGACGTGGTTGATTATTTCACAAAGGAATCGCTAATCTATTGAAAGGAAAGCAAGAAGTGAATATTATTTTGTTAGTGTCTTACAGATCCAAATGTGAGTGTTGCATAGCAAGTATCCTTGTGCCCAAACTGGATCAACTGTTTTCTATTTTCCCTGTTCACATGTTGAAAGAATAGAACCAAAATCCCACAAGTTATCCCATGATTTCCACCTGGTATCAAGGCATGAATAGAGATGTCTAAGCACACATAGAGATGTGCACACTCACAAACAATAAATAATATTGAAACATTATCATATTATAAACTAAGTCACAACTCAGACAATAGAGCTTATCTTCTTTGACAATATGAATGTTTTAAGCTTATGTAACTATCATTAATCCAAAGGTATCTAATGCTTTAATTTTTGTCATTTCTTACCAAAATGTGACATAGTTAAGGCAATTAAACCTCATCTCTGTGGAACTAGAAGGGCAAAATGAGGAAATTTATTGTTTTAAAAAAAAAACAGGTTATGGTTATGTAGATTCTATAAATGCCAGCTGTTTAGTGAGCACCTAATAATTTCAAATTAACTGTTCCTTTTAAATTTAATTTATGTATATTTTAAAATTCAGACATAAAAATTTCATTTTTACAAGGCTAAAATTTGTGGCCAGAATGTCTGTAATATGAACTCTTTTTATACACATTTAATTTATTTGACTTTTTTTCTGAGAATTATGGCAGAGGCTAAACCTTACTATTTCATGTCAAATACACACTCTCTTTACAGTTCTCATATCTATTCCTCTAAAAAGTTTCTCTTAGCTTCATCTATTTTAAGACAAATTTTGAAATAAGGTGATTAATCCCAATAACTCATAAAATACTAAATGCACATGTGCATCCTAAATTCATACAAAAAAATAGAATTCCAATTAGTATTCTTGCACAGTATGTTAGCTAATACCATTCTTTGTTTGTTGTTTGTTTGTTTTTCAAAATAAGTTTTTGTCCTGAAATTTACTTTATAGACCTGGTTAATCTTGAACTCACTGAGATCTACCTGCCTCTGCCTCCCAAGTGCTGGAGCTAAAGGCATGCACCAGCATGGCTGGGCACTAAGACTATTCTTTAGTAGATAAGCATACAATTATACAATTACTGGAAGTATATAAAAATACTAATGTTGAAAATACATACATTTCCAGACCTGTCTAAAATTCATGTAAAATTAAATTTTAAAGTATTTAAGCATCTCAAAAGAAAAGCTAGTCTAATTAATTTATAAAAGTGATCACTATTTAAATACTCTGTGTTTACTTCAGACAGTGATTATTCAGAACAAGTTTGTGAATTAAATTATTTCTAAAATATGAAGTTCTGGGAAGTAAGCCAAGGCTGTGAGCTTGCTGTAAACCAAAGAGGCTAATAATAAGAACTCTTATGTTACCTGTACTGAATTATTCAGACATAATCAATAGTGTCTAAATATTCAAAGTTCATCAGACATCTACAATCTAGTAATATGTGCAAAGGGCATACTGTCTTATGGAAAGATTGCTACATATTTTCATAATTTGGTAATATCATTTCTCATAGTTGAATTACATTCTTTGATCATGTAGATAAACAGTTTGCTTTGAAAGAGAGGGTAGAATTGAAATCTTCATAAAATATAAAATGTTTAAGTATAATTTTCAGTGAGTTACTTGACATAAAAATTTTATGTATTTGCTTTTCATTTATTTTATATTGACTATTAATTACACACATTACTTTCACCTTTTCTCCTAAAAATGTAGCCCTGGTTGGTCCGGTATTCACTTTCTAAACTTTCAATTTCCAATTCTTCTGATCCTTCCTCATTTTCCTCTGTGATGTTATAACAAAAGATATACACCACGCTGCCAGACTTTTGGGGTCCTGAGGCTAAACTCAGTGCTTTACACATGATAAGTGATTGCCCTATTAACTGAGCTACTTTCTGAGGCCTAAATATATCAGTTGTCTATATTCATATGAAGAAGACATTTTGTGCTTAGTCCATGTGATTTTCATTATCTATATGTGAATATAAGTCAGGAGTTCACATCTTATCAAGTACTCAAGGAATTATGTTTCAGGTGATTAATTTTTTGTACTCTGAAAAACAATAAATATCTCCTATTTGAAGTTAACAAACTGTGAAATAAACTTAGTGTTAAAGAATATTTGGTTACAATTAATAACATATTTATGTATATCTCCCACAGTATCTGAAGTAGTTGAATTGATTTACAATTAAGTGAGATTCTAATATATTGCCTCTTATTTGCTAAATCTTGGAGATAAAAAAAGGAAGTAAACCTTTCAAGAATATTAGAATACCAGAGGTAAAGTTACAGAAGAATTAACCGAAATGAATATTGAGAATTTGTCTTAGGTAATTTACCCAGGGGTTGAGCATAGAAACGAAAATGAAGACTCAAAAAGTTGAAGCTTGTGGCATTTTTTTTTTGTCTTGAATCATGGGATGCAATAGAGATTTGGCTTGCTAAAACATGGGTCAGTTGATTTACTTATTAATTGCTACTGGGTCTTGATAATACTAAACATCTTAGGCAATTTTATAGATTTCAACACAGTCAAGAAATGGGACACAAAATAAAAAAAAACGACAAGATGGAGTAGTTTCAAAACACAAAGAACAACTTTACAGAATTTTCTTTTTTACTGTAATGCCCCAATAAAATACTATCAACAAGATTTTAATTGCAGAAGTTAAATGATGTTTCCAAAACACAGGTTGACTGTCTAAAATAATTTATAGTGATATTTTATTCATGTTCTAGTAAATAAGGCTTGCCTAAAGATCAGAAGGGCAAAGCTAACCCATTAGAGGTCAGGCAGTGGTGGCACACATCTTTAATCCCAGGATTTAGGAGACAGAAGCAGATAGATCTCTGTGAGCTCAAGACAATCCTGGACTACACAAGAACAATGCTGAAATAAATACTGGTAGTGGTTCATACCTTTAATCCCAGTACTAGGGAGTCACTCTTTTATACTAGCACTAGAGGGAAAGCAAAATGAGAGGAGAGAGAGGTTTAGTCGGCTTAACTTGCTTAGTCTGTTTAGCCTGCTTAGTAAGTGGTCTCCCAGCCTTGGTAAAGGTTAAAATTTCCCTAGTAGCTTTACTGCTTTGCTTTTCTGGTTTTTAGGTCTAACCCCAATATCTGTCTCTGGGTTTTTATTTTCATGCTACAATCATTAGGAGACAATGGGTAATTTTCGCATAGTACTGCCAAAAAAATTTAATAGAAAATACCACTTGTGTGTTGTATACTGTTTACATCTTCTGAGTAAAAAAAAATCTCTGAAACTTTTGATACTATAAATAAATAAAACTGTATTATTGCTACTTTCTGGGAGTTTGGACTAAAAAATATACGGCTTTATAGAAGAATAAAGAAACTAATATTTATTGCATGACTGAACTTTTACCTGCCATTAGTTCAAATGATTCCTGATAGAATTCATAAAGAAATGGATGAACATATTAAAAATGGTATTAACAGTGTATTATTCCAAACACATACTTCAATTCATTTTTTCCTTTACTTTTACAAAAGTATTTATTGAATTTCTTCTACCTGTCAAAAACCTATTCTTGGCTCTGGGAAGACATGAAAAGTGAATTAAGAACATGCTATTATATAGCTTTACAGCCTAGCAGGGGAAATCCAGAAATAAAAGAAACAAAGCAAATCAGGCAACCACAAATTCTCATCAGAAAACTTAAGATGTGATGCTCTATTAACTGGTAGTAGGAAGACATCCGAAGATGTCATGGCGAGTAAAGGACTCTGAGCAACTAATGGCTTCATTGCATAATGTATGGCTGCAAATTTTAAGAGCCTAAAGAATAACTCTCTCTTTACATCTAAAGTCTATAGAATGGCTGCCTTCTGCTCTTCTTGTGCTTTCTAAAAATCTCATTCTGTTTGAGATTTTTCCTGTCTCTTCAAACAGCGAGGAAGATGTCTGGGAATTGGGTGACCTTGGATGGTTTTACTCATATCTGCAGAGGCTGACAAGTTGTTGGTCAAGATACCAAAGCCAAATATCTTTGGTTAGTTAATAAATTAGTACTAAGAAAGAGATATATTGATAGAGGGAGCCATTACGGGGTTAGTGAGGAACCTGACACTAGGGTTTTCCCAGGATGTCCCGAGTTATGATAGTGGGGATGGTACCTGAACTGGCCTTTCTCTGTAATCAGATTGATGATTCCCTTAATTGTTATCATAGAACCTTCAACCAGTAACTGATGGAATCAGATGCAAAGAGCCACAGCTAAGCTCCACAGCTAAGCACTGGGCCGAACTCCAGGAATCCAGTCGAAGAGAAGGAGAGGCAATAATATGAGCAAAGCGATGAAGACCATGTTGGGGATACCCGTAAAACAGCTGAGCTAGTGATAGCTCACTTACATGGGACTGACAGCTGAGGAACCTGCATAGGTCTAAACTAGGCCCCCTGAATGTGGGTGACAGTGGTGAGGAGTTGGCAGTTTGTGGGGCCATTGGCATTGATATCAGGTTTCATCCCTTGTGCATGAAGCGGCTTTTTTTTTTTTTTTTGGAGACCATGCCCTATGGAAGAATATCTTGCTCTGCCTAGATACAGGTAGATACAGGGGAGGGTATTGGTCCTGCCTCAAGTGATGTGACAGATTTTGTTGACTTCCATGGGAGGCCTAACCCCCTCTAAGGAGTGGATGGGGGCCGAGTGGGAAGAAACTGGGGAGGGAATGGGAGGAGGAACTTGGGTTGGTAAGTAAAATATGAAAAGATTGTTTTAAGAAAATAAAATAAAATAAAGAAGTTAGGCTGATCTGTTCATATGGGTTTGGAGTGGTTCCAACAACCGTGAGGAAGTTGGAAATTTGTAGAGAATAATTTTAAGCCCTATATAAATATTATTTATCAAATTGTCACTGCTAGAAGCAAATCATTTAGTGAAACCGAAAATCATCTTGTAAAGGCATTTCTAAACTCTCTCTCTCTCTTTCTCTCTCTCTCTCTCTCTCTCTCTCTCTCTCTCTCTCTCTCTCTCTCTCTCTCTCTGTGTGTGTGTGTGTGTGTGTGTGTGTGATAGGCTATCAATGGACTACTTGATGGGAGTGAAAAATCAGACGTAATTTAGTCTGAGGACTAATGAGGATATAAAAAAATCAGCTGGATCAGTTCAAGTAAAGGCAATAAATGATATGCCTTTTTATGGTCTTTTCCCATAGACCAATGGGAAAATTAGAAAAGAAAAAGAGAAAACTAAATAATTGAAAGAGGAGAAAGGATAATCAATGTGATTAGCTAATTAATCAGGCCTCAAATAAAGTAGCACACTTTGCTCAATGAAATTAAAGAAATTAGCATTAAGTGTGAACAATTTCTTTTTAAAAAAATTGCCAATAACAGTGCTTATACGGACAAATCTTTATGAAAAATTTCACTTTGTATCCAATTCCATAATGGTTGGAGAATCACTATTAAATTATGTCACTCTTTAGTGTTAAGTACAGTGTGAAGTTTCAGCCATAGAGAAGACATGCTCACAAAATGCAAAACAAACAAAAATGTTGACTTGTGGAATTATATGTAGTACCTTGTAACTATTTACAAAATCTTCTTGTTAGAAATATTTCCTAACACGAGCTCCCCGCCTATGCAAAATTCCCAATCAAGCTGAATCAATCATGCCAAAATATGAAATATCCAGGTTTAATGGGAGTTCTGCACGTTCGGGTGGCCTGGAGGGGGAAACCGGTGAAGTCGTGCCAGCAACCACCAGGAAGAAGGAAAAGGGACTACAAGTATGTTTCTCTCTAGGGGGATCATTCAAATACTCTAAGGAGTGGCCCTGACCCCACCGCCAGGGAAGGATTAGGACCTGGCCTGCTGGGATTTGGAGTCCAGACCAGGCCTGGGGGCTGGGGCCTATGCTCCCAATTTGACACTTCTGACATGTTGAAAATATATTCTATTCACATCCCATTAAATAAATAAAGTAAGTCATGATAACTCTACAGTCATCTTTCATATCAGTTAGTAGGTATTTCTAATAGGAACAATAAGAATAATGTAGAGATCTAGAGCTAAGCACTAGGGAGAGCACCTAGAGTTCAGTCAAAGAGATGGAGGAAGGATAATATGAGCAATGGGGTCAAGAGCATGATGGGGAAACCCACAGAGACAACTGACCCAGCTAGTTGGAGCTTACTGACACTGGACTGACAGCAGGGGAACCTGCATAGGACCAAACTGGGCCCTTTGAACGTGGATGACAGTTGGGTGGCTTTAGTAGTCTGTCGGCCACTGGCAGTGGAACCAGAATTCATCCCTAGTTCATGAACTGGCTTTTTGGAGCCCATTCCCAGTGAGGAACACCTCAGCCTTGATACAATGGTGGAGACTTTGGGTTTTGCCTTAACTTGATATATAAGACTTTGTTGACTCCGGAAGAAAGGCCTTAATCTTTCTGAGTAGTGGATGGGAAGGTTGGGTGCAGGGAAGGTAGGAAGGGAGTAAGCAGAGGAGAAGGAGGCAGAAGTGTGTTTGGTATGCAAAATGAATAAAAAAATGGAGAAAAATAGAATAAAATTCAGAAAGAAAGAAACTATTAACAAATAAACAAAACACTAAATTGCATTTAGATAGTTTTGCAAAGCAGAAAACAAATAATATACAATATTATATATATATAAGATTATCAAAATTTTAAGACCTATCATAAAGAGAAAAGAAGAAAATCTGTCAAAGTTGATTAAAAAAATCAGCTGAATGGAAATCTCAGAGAGGTAAATTAATAGGCCTACAGTCATTATATTTATCATTATTTGAAAAGTATATATTGTGATAGTAGCAAGTGTTTATACAATTACATTGTTTTTATTTTCCCTCCATCCAAATTAGTATTGTTTTAGATAAAGAATTTTCAGAAATGTAGAAGAATGCATTAGTATGGTATGTGCTACAGCAATACAAATTCCAAGACAAAGCAGTTATCAAAAAGTGAGATTTACTTGGCCTATAGATGTAGATATTGAGAGCTCATGATGAGGCACCCTGCACTTATAGACCTCTGTGGAAACCCTGGCTTCAGGTTAAATGAGAAATACCTGTAAAACCTGATAATGAGATGATGAAGCAGGAGCTTGACAGAATGTCTCAAGGATCTAGAATAAAATATCTCTCCATATAAAATGTCTAAACACTACCATCTTTGGATCAAACATCCAATATATTAAACTTCAGGAAGATGTTCAACGTCCAAACCATAGCAATGGGATCTAGTTAATGAAGAACACAGAGGAGAAAAATCACATCAAATAAAAGTGGTTCTTAAATTTTTTTAAGTGAATGGCTGCATACACAGAAATATAAGTGAAATCTCAGGATTTAAAACGAATCAGAAAAAGGGCCATTTCACTGTTAGCAACAGAATATCAGGTTAAAAAGAATTGTTTAAGAAGTAACTTTGTTCACTCATATGACATTTATTAACAATAAATTGTAGGATATTAAACTAAAAGTAGCCATGAATCTGTAATATCAATACATTTTTTTTAAATTTTTACTAGGTAAGTGATATATCAATTTCATTTATTTTAACATTTAATGGTAATATGTCTTTTTTTTTCTTGTTACACAATTTTTCTTTTGTATTTCTAATTCCAGTTACAAGATAGCAGATTTTCTGTGGCTTCTTAGTCCTCCTTTTATATATATTCATTATTACCTTTTTACTCCTGAAAATTCTCCACAATTTTTCTACCTCCCTTCTTGCTTAAACATTAAGACCCACAGTAACTCCTTATACTTCTCCCCCATTTTACATTATTCACCCTTCTTCAGTTAGACCCTAAATGTCCCTTTTTCAGTCAATTGGTTTCCACAAATATCCCTTACTAAATGAGCAAAACCAAGGGTCAAGGGTAGTAACCTAGTGTGAGAAAACATGCTACCTTTCTTCTTTTGGGCCTTGATTATCTCACTTAGAGTATATTATTCTCCATTACCTGTTCACGGACCACTTCTACAGTATTTACACACATTATGAGAGCACCTGAGAGTTAGATACATACTAAAGATTTCTCTTCACCACTGAGTTAGATTTTCTGGACCCATGTGTTTTTAGGAGAGAGCTAACTCCTCTCAATTGCCTTCTGAGTTCTTCATGTCTTGTCCTGTGCTATGTTGCACATACACACACACACACACACATACAAACACACAATCAATAAATCAATTAAACACTAACAGATCTTAAAAAAAAGTCAAGCTTGAAGCTAGTAATTGTGTGCCAGCAATGTTTAAAACGATTGCCTTGACGTAAGAATATGTTGTAAAGTGGCAGGAGAGGTGCGGGTTGTGTTCCTGGTACCCAACTCCCAGCCCCCAGCTGCGGGCCCGCTCAGCAGCTGGTTGCTTGCACCTGAAATAACCACGTGAGGACGGTATTCATTTAAACTCTGCCTGGTCCATCATCACCAGCCTTTTCTTGGCTGGTTCTCACATCTAAACTAACCCATTATAAAAGTCTGTATGTCACCACGAGGTGGGTGACTTACCGGACGGTTCTACGGTACTTCCATCTGCCGCGGGAGCCTCATGGCGACTGGCTCACTTCCTTTCTTCTCCTCAGAACTTCCGTTCTGTCTACTCCGCCCACCTAAGGGCTGACCTATCTTATAAGCCAGGCAGCTCTTCATTCAACCAATAAGAGTAATACAAAATACAGGAGAACACTCCCACATCAAGAATACAGGAGCAGAAAATAGAAAGCTCTTGAATTAAGTATGTATCTTATTGTTTCACTGAAGTGAAATAGATTTTCCATTATTTGCTCATTTTATGATTCTTTTAAGTTTCTACAGGGCAAATTGATGTGGTGAGTCAAATAAAGCACCACCCACAGAGTCACTGTGTTCATTTCCCTCTTTAAACTGGTTTGTTAACATTAATTAGAGCAATGATAATTTTTTTTTCTTCATTTTTGGATTCAAATATTTCTGCTCAAATGCTATGCTCACATGGTAAAGGGCATAGTTTCTTTAATAACAAAAATAGCTAATCAGCTTTTAGCCTTCCCTCTTGGGCTATAGTCTGGTTGGTTTGGGGGTTCTGTTAAGTGTTTGCCTTGCCGTGCATCTGTCTTTGATTTTCTCATACCTGTACACTACACATGAAGATGTAACACAAGGCAACAAATGAACAGATATTGTGCAAAAGATTGTTCTAAAGTTCATCCCGTGGAATTCTACTCAAAGTCCAGTGTTTATGTCAGTTATGGCTCCAGAATTGGACTACTCCGATCACCAACAACTGCACTAGTGAATAAATAGTGAATGTGTTGTATTTATTAAATCGTACATTTATTTACTACAGAGGATTAGGTGGAGTAAAGATAAACTATAATGCAATTAACATGAGTTCAAACATGTTACAACCATAAATAATAGAAACTATTATTATCATATTAAAATCTACCATCCATAATTACTTTTTAGAAGTCTTACCATATAAATAATAATGAAAGAGGAGTAGCAACTAACAGGCAAGTATGCAAGCAAAAGGAATATGACTCTTCCCGAAAGTCTGCTTATTGTGCTGCCTCAAAACTCTGGAAAGCAAGAAAACTTGATGTATCCGTATCAAGTCCAATAGATACAAAATAAAGCTTTCTCAGATAATAGAGAATTCATTGAAGGCATAAAGTGTTATATAGTAAATAGTGATTTGTTTTGTTGTTTATGTTTTTTGTATTGGACACAAATTCCTAGAGTAAATTTAGGGAGCTCACAATAAACTGAATAATTCAAGAACTAGGGAGGCAGTGATGAATGGGAACTAATTGTACTTGGACAGAGAATTTGTTGTGTGTTATTTACAGTAAATTGTTTATAAATGATAATAATACTCTGCAAATCTCAAAAATTTTAGGGGTTTATGGGGTTTCATCAACAAGAAAATAGAAACAACACTGCTCTTGGGGTGAAAACAATTATTTAATGAAGGAGCCTTATTCATACACCTCTTATTTATACCACAACAAAAGTCCTGTTCCTTGGAGGCTTTTCACACATCATGGACCTGGAAATATGGTTTCAGATATTTTTGTGTAGAGCCATTTCTTTTATTCTTCTTCATCATCATTATTGTTATTATTATTTAAAAGTAGTGGTATTTATTATTATTATTATTATTATTATCATCATCATCATCATCATCATCATATCTTATAAGACAGGACAACTCTGGGGTTGTCCTATAATTCATTCTGTAGAACATGTTGCCCAAAATTTCAGAGATCTTCCTGTTTCTCTGTCCATAACGCAGAGATCTGGGGTGTGTTCCAGCTTTCTCTAAGACGTTCAGACATACATCCACTACTTTGAAGAAATCATTGTACTTCATTCTTTGCCAAGAATCAGCATAAAAATTTGAATTCATTCTATGAAGTAAAATGCAAATGTTGAGCAAGGTAATAGAGGAAGAATGAGCTTCGCAGGAATGTTACCTGCCTGGTTTATTTAGGATTTCTTGAGGTAAATAATATTTTAAAGATAAAATAAAAAAGTATGCTGGTATAAGAGTCCTAAATATGCATAGAAACTAGGAAATCAATTCAATTATATTTAGCATGAATAAAATTGCTTATAAATAAAGAACAAAACTGTAATTTACACATATTTTATATACATTATTTTGAAAATAATGCACCAGCTTTAAGACAAACTGTGAAAAAAGTTTCTAAATATAAAAACATTTTTGTGCTGATATAGATTTGTAATATGGCAAGTATATTTAATTTAAAGTAACTCACATGAAGTTGAATGCAATTTCTGAAATAGTAAAGGACTTACCTATTCTAAGAATGAATGATGGGGGAAAGGGACAAAGATTAGAAACTGATTTTGGATTGAGATAAGAAGTAGTGTTTTGCTGGGCGGTGGTGGCACACGCCTTTAGTCCCATTACTCGTGAGGCAGAGGCAGGCAGATCTTTGTGAGTTTGAAACCAGCCTGGTCTACAAGAGTTAGTTCCAGGACAGGCTCCAAAGCCACAGAGAAACCCTGTCTCCAAAAACCNAAAAAAAAAAAAAAAAAAGGTAGTGTTTCAGCTAGCCACATGCATGCATACATTCACCACTATGCTGTCTCTGTTGCTTTTAGAATGGGGTGACACTATTCAATTCAAAAAGCATAAAGGAGTCGAAATTTACTGTGACTCAAATTTTCAGAATATTCCATTCCATCATGGCAGGGATGAGAGAAGCAGCATAGTGAATCAATATAAACATGTTTAGAAGATGCTGGTCACATTGTATTGGACAAGAAAAGAAAATGAGAAGTAAGGGGCATTTTAATCCTCAAAGGCTGACGATAACTGACTTACTTCCATTAGTCAGTTGACATCACCTGAAGCTACAAATATTTCAAAGTTGCCCTATCAGATGGGAAATAAGCCACCTAAAGCATGAGCTGTCTGACTGTAGATTCAAGTCCAGCATGTAAACAAGTACACATAAATGTGAAGGAATCAATTGTTTCTATACTATCTGTCCCAGTGTCGAAAAGCTCTCTCTTCAGACATTTATAGATATACTCATTTTTTAAATATTATGTCATCAGTTTCACTTGTTTCTCAAAATATAAGACAGTATTCTTCATTGAATACTTACAAATTTTTTATAATTTATGCCTGTATCTTTTATATTTTTTCCTTTCCAAATTTTGAGTAAGTTTATCTTAATGTCATCTCTTAAAATGTTTCAATCCAAAGTTGTAATGAATTATGTGTAATTATAAACATACTATAACACTAATAAAAATAATTATTACAATATAATTTATTAATTATAAATTAATAAATTGTAAATATATAAAATGGATTATATGTAATTTTAAAAATGATACAATATTACATATTGAAAAATAAAGTATATTTTATACAAATACTAAACCTGTATAGATGATGAAAGGTATTAAATTTCTGATCATAAAATTTATTTTTCTTAGTTTTTGAAAAATTCTAATAAAAACTAAAAATAGTAAAAGAAAAACCCTATGATAAAAACTTTTAAATGTAGCCATCATATTTTTGTTTTAATTTTTCCTAACATTCCCTTTTCTAAAAGGGATATTTGATCAGTTGTCAACTAAAATTAATTAAATTTCTTAAAGCATATGTTTTTTGGGGAAAAAATTTTTCGCTAAGTTTATGAAAATTGTATTATTCATTATGATACTAATTATTAGTCAGAGATTTTTTTCCTCCTCATGTTGATCATTCTAGATGGAGAACATGGGATGGTAAGGGCACTGTAATTTTGAGGCTTAATGTTAAATCACCATTTTTGCATGCCTCTTCCTCATTAGATCAATAATGCAAGAAGTCTAATGCAGTGTCAAAGGAATTGCATTCATCAAACTGGAAATACCTTGTGGCTATTCCTCAATGTAACCCGCTCCTTGAAAAATACTACTGAAGATGTTTATTGAATCAATGAATACCTATGGGAGATTATATATAACATATTAGAAAAGCAAGTGCAGGAAATGGATGAATAATTGCCTAAGATAAAAAGATCATTGTGACCATGGAATATAAAACATAATTCACACATTTTAAACCTATGATAAATCTCAGTTTCTAGGCATAATATTTTAATTTATTACAAATTAATAATTTAAACTTAATTTTGTGGTTAAACTGTGTTGATATTTCTAATAATTTTTATTTATTTTAGTTTATTTCTTATGCATTACCTTCAGAATGAAATGATTGTTACATTAGTTGAAATAATAAAAACAATTCAGGAAGACATCACATTATCTTCTAATCTTCAATGTTTTCACCAACGTACCTAATTTATTACAATGATATTTATGGTGGGATGACCATAAAAACTTTCTTCCTAAAAAAGGAGCTTGCCTTAAAGATATAAAGAATTATTATTTTTTCTATCTTTTAAATATACAGTAAATAATTCACAAATTTGTTAACTCAGAAAGTGTTAGAAAACTAATAAACAGTGGAGTACAATTATAATTGCCATTGTATTATAATAATGTAGCATTTAGAATCACAATAATTAATTGAAATAATTTATAATTTGTGTAAAAGACATGCATTGTCTTTGGTAAGATTTCAATGCACCTTTTAAAATTAAATAGATTTATTAATTAATCAATTTTGATTCAAAC
Organism: Dicrostonyx torquatus; assembly: GCA_028555095.1. NCBI lineage: Eukaryota > Metazoa > Chordata > Mammalia > Rodentia > Cricetidae > Dicrostonyx > Dicrostonyx torquatus. Next base: position 895,353 of record JAQHUG010000418.1, read on the forward strand.
CACACATGATGTGATAGAATGCTGTTTCAAAATGCTCATTATTTAAAAAGGACAGCTGTACCAAACACTGTAAATTTTTGCTTGGAACCAACCACTACTTCTATGAATATAAAGTAGATGAACATGTTTGAGAAACATATACTAGTATGGTATTCTCAGAGTTCTCACCATCCCTGTAAAGCATGTGGTAACCAGATGGCACATCCACATAGCTCCTATACTTTAATGTCGAGGTGAAAAGATAAACTATACACCTACATCCTGCACATGAATCCTGCCATGAATGATATATATGATTGCTAAACACAATCAATTCAAATAACAATTATTAAGTAAATCAATACATTAAAGTAGCCTAATAGACAGGGTATTAACAATACAATTGTAATTATTTATGAAACAAAAATCATGACTATTAAAGTATCTGTGCAAAATATAAAATTGTTAAGACTCTTCAAATAACATACACTACCCAGTTCTCTATTAAAATCCTTAAATATACTGCCTGAGACAGTTTGGAAAGCACAGCATGGCTACTTGCAATTGACAGATGAGGTGGAGCTGGTAAGAGGAACAGATGGAATAGAAGCATAAAGGTCTTAATTGAGTACAGGAGTGATCAACAATTACTGTTTAATGTGTGCATGTGTGTGTGCACACATAGGTGGGTGTGGGTATATGTGTTCATGGGTGCATTGCATATATGTGGATGTAGGAATCTATGTGTTCCAGCAGTGTACATGTGGAAGTAAAAAGATAACATGGGAATCTAGTGTTCTCCATTCATCGTAGGTTTCAAAAATAGAGCCGGTCTTCAGTCTCCCACGGTAAGCAGTTTTACTGACTGAGTCATTTTGCCAACATTTTTTAAAAAACATTTTTTTCTTGTACTTTTACATATGTTTTTCTTTAATTTAATATATGAAGACATCACAAAAGTAGAAAGTGTATTTCAGTTATTACACTCTCACTCCAATTTCCCTCAAGAATTCTCCAACAAATTTTCTTCCCAATTCCAGGACCTCCTTTTGAACATTTTTATTTTTTTTTATTAATCTACAGAGTTCAGTGCTTGTCCACCTGCACATGAGCATGGAGTCTGGCAGTGTTATGGACAATATTTCAGGGGCACAGATAGAAAAAATTACCTTGCTTTCCCTTAGTAGATAACAACTACAAAAAGACCCTCAGCTAGAGAAGCAGCCTCTAAGTAGGTGTACCCACTCCACGGTAAAATTAGACCCGACTTGATCTAGTGCAGATCTTGTATAGCTAACCACTGCTGCTCACTCTTCTTGTGTACAGCAGACACACCTTGATCAGAGAGGAGATTTTCATAGCTCTTATCTCTGTCTTCTTGTTTTACATTACTTTCATTCCTCTTTTAAAATATTTTCTGGGTTCATGCGAACTACTTGTGGGGGTAACCTGTTGTTCTCTTGGTCCTGGAAACATGTCCACAACTTCCAAACCTATTGCTTTTCATAGTCATGGGCTGAAGGAGAACAGTTATTGATAATGGTCTTCTAACAATAATTCATTTCATTATCTTGATGGTGCTGATCCTTTCATAGACAGATACATCTGTCAAAATTTCTAACCTTTTTATTTATAATCTATGCAATCTATTCTATGTCACACTTCAAGAAAATTCTTTTAAGAAAAAAGCAAAAAACAAAACAAAACAAAACAAAAAACCCAACTGCTACATTGCCGTACCTGAAGCTCGAATCTGTTGCAGTGAAAACTTTCTGTTTTAAAAGTACAATATGAAGCCGGGTGGTGGAGGCGCACGCTTTTAATACCAGCTCTCAAGAGGCAGAGATCTCAGATCTCTGTGAGTTCGAAGCCAGCCTGGTCTACAAGAGCTAGTTCCAGGACAGGTTCCAAAACTACAGAGAAACCTTGTCTCGAAAGAAAAGAAAGAAAGAAAACTACAATATGATATTGCCTCTCTCTGAAAATTTTTCTCACCATAAACCTTCTGGCTTTCCCATATTTGGTCTAAGAAAATACAGGGGAAAGTAATGAAATGCGGACTTAATTGTTAGAAACTACCTTAAATTGTCTCGTGTTTTATTCTCTGTGGTCACATTTCCATTTCTGGGCACCTTTTTTTTAAAAATATTTATTTATTTATTATGTATACAGTGTTCTGTCTGTGTGTATGTCTGCAGGCCAGAAGAGGGCACCAGACCTCATTACAGATGGTTGTGAGCCACCATGTGGTTGCTGGGATTTGAACTCAGGACCTTTAGAAGAGCAGGCAATGCTCTTAACCACTGAGCCATCTCTCCAGCCCCTCTGGGCACCTTTAATTGTATCTTTCCCATTATACACTGGTCCTCCTGTATTTTCTCACTTCCTTTGCAGACATTACAATTTTCTTTGTTCGTGTTCCCAAATCTATGCTAATTAGTCATGGTTAAGACATCAGTACCCTGAAGATGCATCTATAATGAAAACTATTGGGGATTTCACATGGAACTATATCTTTTCACAACAGGAGAAGTTAATCAATATGAATTGGATGTAAATTTTTCATCCAAAACTGAATGCGTTGAAAATATACTTCCTGTCAACTATGATTTTCAATAAAACATTACGGCTAAAATCTAGTTTAAGAATATAGGCAGCAAAGGTGTTTCTCTTTTCTAGTTGAGCATTTCTGCTTCAGTACATCCTTCCTCTTCATGGGTTTTTACCTTAACACAGCACCACACACAGTACAGGCAACTGTCAGAGAGAAAACCCTCTAAAACTATTAGCCACACATACACATTTCTTCCTTTAAGGGGTTTTCTTCAGATATTTTTTTCATTTCAACTGGAAAGTGAATAGCCCAGTCATCCATTTTTCCCTTTTAAAGACTGAAATTGGCATAGAAAAAAATAAAAGATGCTTAGTATAAAAGCGAGTTTTGAAAACTTTCCTTCAACGATAAGCTCCAGTTTCATATCTGTTGAGCATGACTGCAGATTCTAGTCAATGACTGGATTATAAAGTATCTTTCTCCCATTTCCTGAATATAGAGTATTCATTGTGGTTGTGCTTAGCTACAATGGACTTGAACAGGCTTGATTCTCTCAAGTTTTCTTTACACAACGGGTACAGACCCACTAGACTCTATCCTTCCTCGAGAACTATTAGAAATTAATTATTGTTAGGATAGAGTATGATTTCCTGCCCCAGTGGTGTAGCAACTGAGGAAGGGCTACAGAAAAAAACCTTACACCAAAACCTGGACAAGAAATTCTAGGTAATTCAGTGGCAACATGTACAAAGTGATGTAAACTTAGAACTTGTGAGAAAACTTCCATTGGAGGCTAATGGAGAGGGGAAAGGTGGGACCTGGTAGTGGAGGAAAAAAATTAGTAAAATTAATTTCATGAATCATTGAAACCAAAGAAATTCTGTCACCAAAGGAGAGATTACACATTTTCATTAAAAATAGTTTGCATTAAAAGTCTTCAAAACTTTGGAGACTTGGCTGGATGGTTCATATCTCTTGTTGCAGTACTCATATCAGGCAACACAATACTTCTCATAATCCAACTACAGGGGAATCAGACACCATCTTCTGGATTTCATAGTACCCTCACCCC
>JAQHUG010000418.1:933655-946839 GCA_028555095.1 Dicrostonyx torquatus
TCTTACCACTCCAGTTGGGTGGATCTGAAGCAGTGGAACTCACCAAGGACCAGCTGCCATCAAAAGGGCGGGCTTCTCTGCTATGACACATTTTCTTAAGGAATTCTAAAAAATTTCTAAAAAAATATATAATCCTATAAATTTAGTATTGAATAAAAAACATGTTACATACCAAGCTTATAAACTAAAGGGAAGAGATTTCATTTAACCTGATAATATTTCAAATAAAACAACTATTTTGAGTAATGCATATATTTGTCTTATGTCATTGAAGAAATTGCAGGCAGGTACGTCCTATTAGGTCATTTCTGTCATATTTTTTTTTCATACAGAACATCTCTATGGCATATATTTTAAAGATACATATTAATGCTTAACTAAATACTATAAATACAATATAGAAATGTACTTGCATTTTCTCTCTCAAGATTGCACAGGTTAGCATATTATATTTGTGGATTTTAGTGTACAAACAATTACCTTCATTAGCCTTGCACAGCAGCTTTTTAGTTGACTCACATCATTCATTCATGTCAATATGTGATCATGCAACAGAAACATCATCATTTAAAATCAAAAGAAAGGAATATTGATTTCTTGGACAAAAAAAGAATTACAGGATATTTTGGTTATATTCTTCAAGTTTTTTCCTAACATAACTGAAATATACCTTATTCTATTCTTGTCTGTGAGACCTCTGTTTTATTTTAATTCCCTGCTTTTCATTACCATTACTATTTTTTCTTTTGACTCTATAGACAATCTGCTCTCCCTCTTCTGTATTTTTCTGAAATGAGTCTCTTCTAGAATATAACACAATATTTGGGAGGAAAGTAACATCAAATAATGTAGTGTGTATTATAGTGTTGATTTATAAATTGTCACTCATTAAACTTAACCCATTCTGTTGCAAAGCACTTTTTTGAGTAGATAGATTGTGTAATCTCAGACATAATGGATACCATCCTCTGTCTAGTATGGACTGTGATCTTAACCTCCTTCCTTTCTTAAACTTTCACCAACATTTTATCCCCTTTTCTTTGCTCTCTGATAGCTTCTCACAGATATTTGACATAAGCTTAATGAACTGATCTTAAAGGTCACTCAGTGCCCTGAGATATAATTTGTCTGAGCTAAAATTCTTAAATGCATTAGTAAGCTACTTGCTCTCTTACAATTTTTCTCAATACACTTGATTTATTGTGCTAATCAATTTTTGCTAGCAAATGCCTTTAATCACTTTCCTAAATTGCAGAGGAAAGAGAAGCAAAACAGCCTAAGGATTTAGTTCTACATTTTATTTGATATTGACCATATCATATAATATCAGACATTTAGTTTATGATAATCTTTTTCCACAATTTATATTGAACCCATCCCATTTACCTCTGTGATAATGTAAGTAGCAATTTATATTCCAAATGTTAGGTCTTTATTTTGTACCCCCATCTCTATTTGAACAGAACGAGTAGAAATTTGGGCTGAAGGCAGAGTAGTCCTGGTGTTGGGGAAAAAAATGAGAAGGCAGAGAAAGAAGTATAAGTAGAAAGAGATGAAGGAGAAGAAGAAGTGAAAGAAAATATATTTTAAAGGATTGGCTTACAACAGTGTAGTGACTATGAAGTGCCAGGATCAGAAGTATAACTGTATGTTCCATTCAGCTATAGATTCAAGATAGTCAATATCTCTCCAAGCCCAGAGTTTGATAGGAAGAAACACAGAAAAATCTGGTAATCTATTTTTAATCCAAAGGTATTGATCAGGATAGGGAAACTAAGACAGGAACTAGAAGTCAATGAAGTTACATATTTTTTTTTTGTTCTAGCTGAATTAATGTTTGCCATTCTACATAGACCTTCAATTTTTGTATTATGTCCACTCACATTAAGAAATGAAGCCTGTTTTATGTACTGGACTGGCTTAAATTTAAGATTCAAAACAAAACATATACATAGAAACAATAACAATTATAAGCAAAAGTTTAAATACATAACCAGAATTATCTGATATAGTAAAGCTAAAATAAATATAACTATTTTCTTACACTGGTTTTATAGACTCTTGACATACACAGGTTTGTAGTCATTTATGAATTCTATCCATTTCACCTAGATTTTATTCTGGTGACTGTGGACTTTATGATAAATAAGTACAATCTCTTAAAGTACTAAATATTTATATCCTAATTTGCATGATTTCACACGATGTTTCCAAAGTATATTTAAAATGCACTTGTAAAAATATCTGAATATATTAAAACAAAATACAGTAAGAACTGCCAACTTAAAAATAAGAAAACAAAATCAATAATTGTGAAAGAACTCTACAAAGCTATCTAATTGAAGTCCCCTTATTATTTTCATATATGAAAGTTGCAAACTTTTGAAAATGCCCCTGGTTTACTATGGTACATGAGTTCCAGGAAAATGTCCATTCTCCCCATCACAACACCTTACAATCCTCATAAATGTATATGAATTGGGAAAACTAAACCTCACTGTGATTCACTTTGGGCTAAAATCTTAACAATTATTTATTTCCATTATGTTTATTTTAGATATTATCTTGGCAGCATTCTTTCTGATTAAAGTCTAGAATACATGTTTAAATTATTTGAAACTTTAGTTTCTCAATGCTCATTAAAAACAGTATTTGTGTTTTCATCTTGTGTTTATCAGGGATTCATTGTAGACTTTCAAAACTCATCTAATATAATAATAACAGTTATTGCTGTTTCAATATTCTGGGGAATGAACTACACAAGCATAGTCAAAACTATTCTACACATTTGGACCATACTGCCATTCTGTTCTTTAATGAACCCATTTTCTGCTCTTGCTGTAATTCAGTAAGTTTAGTGTGAGCATGTTCCTCATTTTATTTTATTTTGCCCATTTGTGGCTTACTCTATTATTATATTATTATGTTGCTGCCAATTCTCATTTGTTATGTCTTTTTGTTTTTTCTGTATACTGTTAACCAACACTGCTAACTTTCAAACTATTAACTGCAGTGAATACATAATTTCTTCTCTTACTGAGTGTAGGAGAGAAAAGTCAAACTAGCACAAAAAATATTCTTCTATTTCTTTTTTTCCAACAAATTTTTGCTATTTTTTCACGTGCCATCTGTATATTTTGTAATAGTTTGTTTAATACAGGTTTAATTATCCTTTCTTCTCTTTTTATTTATTGCTTGTCTTGGTTGTCTTCATAATTAGCTATAATTCAAGCTCAAACATGCTGGTTGGATTAATGGTACATGCTATTTTAATTTCATGGGTGTCACCCTGATTTCATAATACAGGTAGTCAATAAATAGAATTGAGCTTACACAGTATGTTGATAGTTTTTTAAGATCAAATATACATCTGACATTTATTCACTAAATGCATTAACTATAAGAATATTGAAGAAATATAATGACAATTTGGCTAATAATTACTTACCTTTATATTTGTGGAAGAGATATTTTATTTTTTTATGAGGGTACAGGTATGCATACCCTTGTGCAGGAGGTGTAAGTCAGAAAAAGATGATGGTCTTCCTCACAAATTCTTTGTTTTGTTCCCCAAAGAAATGATCTTTTACTTGGAATTTCTGCCTTTGTTATTATTCAGTGATCCCTTAGAATCTTAAATCTCAAATCACTGGTTATGGATTTACTCATAGGTCCAGTCACACGTATTTCATAACACAGATAATGAATATTGGTTGGATCAAGGTCCTCCTATTTTCAGAGATAACCTTGTACACACTGAGACATATCCATAATCCTTATAATTACTTTTCTTTTATGAACTCTACAATTCTCTGCACTTTTCATCAGTGATGCCAAAATTTTATTCAGATACACACATAAATGTACTATGTTTAAAGGACATCCTATTTAAAAAAATAATTTTGAAGATTATTTTATAACTAGATATGTAAAAATGTAAATAGATAATAGATAGATAGATAGATGATAGTTAGATAGATAGATGATAGATAGGAATGAAGAAAGAAAGAGAGAAAAAAGAAAGGAGGGAAGGAAGGAAGGAAGGAAGAAAAAAAGAAAGAAAAATGATAGAAAATCATTTTTATTTCTACAGAAGTACCTTTCAGGATACTCAGCAGATTTTACTTAAACCTATAAAGATGACAGTCTCTCTTTGTAACTCCCGCATGCTTGTGAAGCTGCAATCGCTCACTAATGAGAACTCAATACTCTCTCATTATTTTACTTAGTGACCAGAGAGGACTATTTGGACCTTCTGTAGAAGGAATTACCAGAAATACCTTCATTACAAGTAGTTAAGTCTAAAATTTCTATAAAAGGGAGCATGACATTTATCATGAGGTTAACAGTACAAGGCCAAAGCAAAGATCACACAATCATAGCAAATTATGCCTCCAGAAGGCATAGGATCAGAGGATGAGAAAGCTGTTGTCATGTGTTGCCTGACACATAGGTCTCACTCCTTTTTTTGTAAATTGCACCTAGCAATAGAATCCCTTATGTAGAAAATGCAAATACTGATCTTCATATATTGAGACTATGGCAATATTCAATACAACAAGTTCCAAAAGGAATCTACCAGGAAATTTTAGAAGGGTACAATGTTATAAGGTAAGTCCACAAGAAAATGCCACATGAATGTTCTTGAGGTCAAAAGGAACAACTGGCAATTGTTCAGTAAACTTGTGCAAATAATGTGACACATTTTTGTATTTTATGCACAAAAACCACACTCTGATTGACAGAGTTCAAGAAGTAAATACAGAAACCAAAAACCAAAGTTATTGCATTTAAGAATTTATTAGCTTAAGATTTTCCTGGAGATACTGAATAGGTCTTTGCTCCCATTATGGAATGTTTTGGGCCCTATGTGCTGTGCTTTAAGTTAAGTATGATACCTCTAAATTGGCAACAGTGTTGCTAAAATTTGGAGAACTGTTACAATCATGTGAGGTTGTGTTCAATAAATATTATTACATGGTGTCAAAGACATAATAATGAGAAAAAAATCCTTAAAGAAAAGCTAAAATCACATATTATTAAATAGTGGTTATTTTTATAATTAAAACATTAATACAATATTTCTCTTTGTCAAAAAGCATTTTCAAGCTATTTAAGAGTTAAAATTCAACACCCCTTTATGATAAAGGTCTTGGAAGAGATTAGGGGTACAGGATAATATCTAAATATAATAAAAGCAATATACAGCAAGCTGACAGCTAACAACAATTTAAATGGATAGAAACTCAAAGTGATTCCTCTAAAATCAGGAACAGGACAAGGCTGTCCACTCTCTTGATATCTCTTGTGCTTGAAGTTCTATCAATAGCAATAAAACAACATAAGGAGATCAAGGAGATTTAATTTGGAAAGGAAAAAGTCAAACTTTCATTATTTAAAGATGATATGATAGTGTACATAAGTGACCCCCAAAACTCTACCAAAGAACTCCTACACTTGATAAATACCTTCAGTGATGTGGCAGGATACAAGATCAACTCAAAAAGAAAATCATTATACCTTCTATCCACAAAGAATAAAGTAGCAGAGAGGGAAATCAGAGAAACATCACCTTTCACAATAGCCACAAATAGCATAAAGTATCTTTGGGTAACACTAACCAAGGAAGTGAAAGTTCTATTTGACAAGAACTCTAAGTCTTTGAAGAAAGAAATTGAAGAGGATACCAGGAAATCGAAGACTCTCCCATGCTCTTGGATTGGTAGGATCAACATAGTAAAAATGGCAACTGTACCAAAGGCAACCTATAGATTCAATGAAATCCCTAACAAATTCTTCATAGACCCTGAGAGAACAATAATCAACTTTATATGGAAAAACAAAAAGCCCAGGATAGCCAAAACAACCCTATACAATTAAGGTACATCTGGAGGCATTACCATCCCTGACATCAAACTCTATTAAAGGATTAAAATGAATAAATAACCCATTACTACAGATATATTTTCTGTATTGGAAATTCATAGGGAAAAATTTTATATCAGAGAGATATTAAGTATTTCTGTATGGGAGGGTTAAGTTTCAATTTAGAAAGCAAAGGTTTGCTCAGTGTATAAAGATACAAAGTTTATAAAGATAGCATTAGGGTTTCTCTTTCAGCATACTTATGACTCCTGTAGTATATAGTAATACAAGATGCCACAAATTTCAGTATATCTGGAGAAGGCAGCTATTGCTTTGGAAATGTTGGTCCCCTTTACTTTTAGGGTAAACTTCCAATGTTTTCTATTATTCCACATTTAAGACAATTTACATGGTTAATGCTAACATAACTCGATTAGCTCTTGGGCATTTCTAACAAAAGTGGTTGCTTTCCAGGTAATGGGTTCAAGAAAATGGATTAGCTAGAAACCAAAAAAGAATCAGTATTGATAAATGAATTATTTAACAACTGTAATTACAAAAGCAGTTCTTCACTCTATGGTCTGTAATTGCTTAATGGGGGTTTTTCTAACATTAGCCTGAGTTACCTTTCCAGGGAAGCCATTGTAGGAGCTGAAGGTACATGCTCCCTTTGTGGGAGGTAAGATGTCCTGTATAGTTGTTTCTTTATTTGCAGTAGTAGAGTGTGTTAGCAGGTAAGTCTGCTTTTTGGTCCATCGAGCCATACTGGAGTAGTTATTTTCAATGCTCCTGGTCCCTGTTGCTGTTGCAAGCATTATCCCATCATAATCTGCTTCTCTATACCTAGTATGTCACCCAGGGGACATGTTATTAAGTGCCTGGGGAAATGTATTGTTTACTAGAATTAAATTTATTACTTGGGCTATTTTGCCTGTAATTGCTTTCCACAGCATTTTAGACTATCCCTATTGTATATCTGATAGTGAAAACACCTGGAGGTAAATTTAAATGTTACCTTGTAATGTCTGGGATACTATTGCATCCTCACTTTTGGGCTGCCTGCCTATTTCTATATATAAATATATTAAGCACAGAAATGCAATGGTCTTCTGTAAGGCTCTAAACATGTTAGGATGTAGAGACAGTGAGTTTAAAATGATCATTAACATTCCTTAGTGCTCATTTGGCAAAGATAAGAATCTTGAACATCTTTTTATTAAAAAAAAATTCCATAGGCAGACAAATCATAGTTCTTATACCTAATTGCTGCAATTGCAACTTTAAATATCAGGCCAAAAACCTTCAAATTTTCATTATGCATTCACATATTAAATTAGGCATGCCCAGTAATTCTAATGAAAATTCTAAACTGTAAATGTCCAAAAAATTTATCGCTCATACAATTTCTTAAAGGAACAGTGAGTTTTGATCCTTGATATTTTAGAACAAACTAACTTATCAAAACAACCATATAAAAACAATCTTCAGCACATATGAAAAGATTTACTGAATTACATTCCTTTAATTACATAATTCACTATTAATATCTTGGCAAAATATTCGATTTAATCATGTTTTCTTTCCCTACTTTATTTCACATACTTATACAGGAAATTACTCTGAGATTTTTATAGAATTTCTAGAAAATTTAGAGGAGAATGCCCAAGAAGGAATTTTAACAATTATTAAAGAGGGAAACTATAAAACCTTACATCTCAGACCTTTCTCAAAGACCATACAGATTCTTAAAATTTTTTTTCTTATTAAGTCACTAATAAATGACTTATTTCATGTTTAAAGAGTTTGTTATTTTACACATATTTGTTTATTTAAAACAAGTATTAAAACAATATTTTAAAGAAATGGTTTTCAAAATGTTGAACTACTTTGAGATGCAAAGTAGGACACATAACTTTCATAGTTTTGTGGATGAATTCATTGCCTACCACAATTCAATCTATTGAATTCATTTATTATGCAAAAGAAACACTCTAGCAAACAGTAAATAGCTCATTTTAACATTGAAAGGTTACAAAAGCTACCATGCTGTGTTACAGAGAAACATTTAATTTAGTGAAAAAGCAAAACAGAAATCATCTTTACCAAAAATTACAGCAATTTTCCTTACAAAGTCCAAAAGGGTTTTGAAATAATTCTTTTTTTATAAAACTGGGATAAATGCAGATCTCCGCTGAGGTGAGGACGTGTGGTGAAGTAGTATACAGAAAAAATTTATTGGTAGCTTGGCTGTGGAAATGGCCTCTATATTCTTGAGAAATGCTGCTGTAAAATCCTAAAAGCAAATTGAGTTAAAGGAATCTAACCTACTACCCATGTCAAACAAAACATGCATACTCAACCTATAATAGGCTGTTATGATTTAAGGCAGCCTTCTCAAATGCAGCCAGTTTTTCCTGTTAAGTTTTCAGACATCATTCAGAAAATAATTTCATACTTAAATCTCAAAGTATCTGCTCTGTGACTAAACCTTGCATCCGTATAAACAATTGTACTCATTCACAAGAGTCATGCACTTCTTAGTTTCACATTTTGTGACTATGACTGCCAATTGCTAAATTTGTGGGTTTGTATGTGTGACATCACACACAGAGATAGACACACACACACCAACACACACACACACACACACACACATGACATGCATACCTATAACAATGTGTTGAGGGTATGCTGACAAAGTCGATCAGCTGCAACAATTTGGTGATATTGTAGGAACAAATCATAATTTTTTCAAATTGTTTCTAAAGTGTAAATAAGACAGTAAGAAACACAACTATCCTGTCTATCTTTAAAAATCAGTGTAGGTAAAGTCTTTTCTCCCAGTTCACTTACATCAAAAATTTGTTCAAAAACATCATATGGAGTTATATTATGTGGTCTTAAATAAAAATTTTTTTGAAGAGATCATCAATAATGAATCGTGTGATTGATCAACTTTCTCCTTTAAATTTCTAGCATGTACAACTTTGGATCTCTGAAAGGAAGCATATTTTCTCAAAGACAGGTTGATTAAATGAATTACGTTCTGAACGACTTTTTTATTTTTAGCAACAATCCATTTGTTTTCATAAAATGGCACATCATTGACATTTTAATAATGTACCCTTTACAGTTTTAGTTATAGAAAAGAACATCTTTCTCCTCAGCATTTTTGCATTTATTTTTCTTCATTCAAAGTGCACTTAGAAAGTATTAATCAGCATCATCATAAGTAAAAAGAAATTTAAAAATCATGTCCAGCAAGAGAACGATTAAAACAAAATTGGGGTTTTAAGGGTTCCTAAGTGATCCCGTGCAGATATTGAATTAAAATTAATCTTTATTCTATCTTGAAGTACATATATTCTCTATTTTGGACCTAGGCCATTTGTCCAGAATACTTATTTGCAATTTATAAAATAGTACCTTTTGGGGGACTTGAGAATAAAATTCCAATTTATACCGTGATTCACACAAAAGAAAATCTTCAAAGACTAGTGTCTTTCTGACTATAAAATCTTGAGAACAGAGTAGTATATTCATTCATATAAAATATAAGGGATAATAAATAACTATAGTAGTTTCAATGAAAATGGCTTCCACAGGATCACAGGGGTGGCACTATTAGGAGGCGTGGCATTGTTGGGAGTAGGCATGAACTTGCTGGAGAAAGTTTGACCCTGAGTGTAGACTTTGACGTTTCAGATGCTCAAGTCATGCACACTGGTTCACTCTGCCTGATGCCTGAGCATCTAGATGTGCACACTTAACTACTTCTCCAGCACCATGTGTGCCTGAATGCTGTTGTGCTTATGATATTAATGGACAGAACCTCTGACCTGTAAGCCAACACCAGTCAAACTGTTTCCTTTGTAAGAGTTGTCATGTCATTGTTTCTCTTCACAGCAATAGAAACCCTAAATAACAGAATATCTTAAAAAAGTGTCAGTAGTATTTAATGTGAAGAAATGCACTACTTTTTCATTTGTAGCCACAACACTAACTCACATAAGACTGGTAAGAGAAAGAAAAAGTACTCATACATGATGCTAAACCAAGTGCTCACTATGAAAAATAAAAAAAAGGAAGTGTTCATGGAAGACTAAAAGTAAGGGCAGGACAATTTTGTGTGGATCAAGAGAGCTTCCCCTCATGAATGGCAACATTGCCATATCTGTCCCTAAATGAAGCACACAAAGGAACTCAATGAGCTAAATTCAGGTTTTTATATCCTCATAGGTTCCAGGAGATGACTGGGGAGGATTTCTCAGAGTGTGCTTCTGTGGGAGGACGGAACAGACATCCTTGTCTCTCAGTGTGTTCTATTCTGAGCACATAATCCTATTATTCTTAAGTCTGACAAGTTGGAAAAGGAAGAAAAAAGTGAGGACCAGTGAGGCATGGAAGGGCTTGTAACACAACGAGAGAGAAAAACAAAGCAGAAATTAAGAGAAAAATTGGAGTTGGATAAATAAGAAAATAATTAGCAAGACAGTACCTTTGAAATTTGAAAAGGGGCATGGGAGGAAATAGGAAGCGTTCCCTAAGTGTGACTGACAGTCCAAATATATAGGAAAGTTATTTGTTTGCTGCTTGTTTGCAATGGTTTTATTTGCTCCTTTTTGTTTTTGAATATAAACCAAAACTATATAGGAAGTACATGAAAGTGAAGACTAGATAGTAAATTAAGTTACTATTATGTAGATGCAGGAAAGCTACTTTTTATGTTATTGTGGTTCTAGAAAAAATTCTATTACATTTTCATACATTGCTGTTTTGTCAGCTGCTCCACACTCCTGAAGCCATATCTACTCTTCCATGATGGTCTAACTTCAAACAGAGATCACAATGAACTCTCACTTCTTTAAATTTCCTCTTCTAAAACATTTGTTTGCAGCAACAAGGACCATAAGCAAACAATATTGTGTTTCCTTTTGAAATCAGACTCTGCTCTGCTCTAAGCAACAACATATTTTATAAAACAGTATTCTTTTTTTCAGTCTAGTCTGTCCTAGGAAGCTCCTTTTTCCAAAAAAAAAAAAAAAAAGAAAAGAAAAGAAAAAATACAACTCAGAAAAAAATAAAACCCTATATGCTCCATTTTTATATCATAGGATGGCTAAACTGCTGGTTAGACCATTACCACCTGTTGTTAACACTGAACAATGATGACTGATACAAGATGTTTTCTTGAAGCTAGAAAGAAGCTTACCCTGTAAATTTATAAGTATAGATTGAAGCTGTAGAATACAGTGAAATGAAAGGTTTTAATTCTCTCCCTGTACCATTAAGTGATAGAAGCCTTACAGAGTTTTGGCATATCCCTAGATCATTCTATGATCTCAGTGTTAGGGTGTGTGTCTGTGTGTGTGTCAATGAGTGAAATGCACAGGAATCCCCAACTGTCCAAAGTTTTTAGCTCAGCTCAATTCCAATGCTGTCTGTTTATCAATTAACCTGTCTTAACCTGGAGTTGAATCCACGTTCTACTGTCCCTGTTTACCTTCCACCTTGTTGATGCCTCTTACTCTGTGTCCCCAGAAGTCCCAGATCCATCTAATGTAGATCTGATTCACCACTTCTCTGTGTCCACTTCTTAATACTTTAGTACTTTGATGTCTGCTGTAGTCACTTTAAAATGTATTCATTCTGGAATCCAAATATATTGAGATAGATATAGGCAAAAGTAATTTGTGTTCTCTAAGGTCATATAATATTTAATACTAGTAATTAATATTAGAATTAAGGAAATTGTATCTATCAAGACCAATTTAGTATGGTTGCTTCTTATTTTCATGAATAACACTGCAAATTTTGAAAATATTAATTTAAAAATAAGTAAGTTGTAAATGTTAGCGTTCTTTAGCTCACAATTATTTTTTAGTACACTAAAGCTCAAAAACATATTTCTCTGAATAATTTGAAGCCTGATTTTAATCACATTCTCTTTTAATTGTGAAAAAAAAACACTCCCCCAAACAACAAACCTATACTACTACTACTTTCCTGTAAGCATGAAACTTAACTTCATTATAGGTGACAATAGAAGTTTTAGATGAGAGAAATTGTTTAATATGATAGCTTTGATATCTCCAAAGACAGATGATAGAAGGAAATCCATGATATTAAAACTAAAGAAGAGAAAAGGGATGAGAAGAATGGAGGTAGGGAGGCAAGAAGGGAGGCAGAAAGGAACGAATAAAGGAAAGAAGGAAAGACAGATAAAAAGAAGGAAGGAAATGAGGAAGGAAGGAAGGTAGGATCTCCAATCTTCAGAAGTGACTGTAGGGGTACGCTTGTTAATCACCAAACTACAAAGATTATCCCTTAGCATGCAAATATGCAGAAATCAAAATTTTAGAAATATCCAGTCAAGATGTTACAAGCTAATGTGAATTGTTGTAATACAGTAACTGATGTGCCACAGCCTGTTATGTCTTTGTGAACCCGTTCTGAGAGGAAATTGATACGCAAATATATGAGTAGGATTGAGAATAAAGCACACACCTAGCTCTGAATGATAAATAGGCATGAAACATAATATCTTAATATTTAATTCTATAGTAATTTCAGGATTATATTTGCACATTCAAATTTTGTAATTCTAATTTTATTATAAACATACATATTCAAAAGCTATTTTGTATAGAAACAATAACTTTAATTTCCATTGTCTCTTTCTCAGACATAAAACAGCTATTATGAGACATGACAGAAGTAGCCAGGTTGTGTTATATTTTCTTATAAAAAGAGCATGCAATTTAATTTTTCTTCAATATTTATCAATATTAGTTGTGATCAATATATACTCAACAATGTAGAGTAAGAAGTAATAACATGAAATGCCGTTTTACCACAAACATATAATAGTACAATTTATGGTACAATGATAATTTATTTAACACAATAATTAAGGAAAGACAATTGCATATTCTACTATTCTCTAAAGTTACTATTCTCTAAAGTTACTAAGCTAATAATGATAATATTGAAGACCAATATTGTTGTTTTAATGAGTATACCAACTCAGAAATATTTAATTTAGTTTTGATTAGTGTGCATATTTATAATTTCTACAATAGATAATAAGCATGCTAGTTTAATATACACTGCACATGTTTCCTAATTAAACTGAAAGATTAATTATAATATGACACCTTTTCCAAGATAGAGGTATAAAGAAAAATCTTAACAATTCAATAATTTTGAACTATCTCAAATGATCATTAGCTTTTGTACACTATTTTGGATTAATTGTATTCAAATGCTTATTTTATTGTACCCATTTAAAAGAAGTTTTAAAATATCAGGATTTTTTT
>JAQHUG010000418.1:1011508-1022348 GCA_028555095.1 Dicrostonyx torquatus
ATCTAGTCTATTTTCCCTTTCCAGGTGGATTGATGTACATTTCTCTTAGGGTTCACCTTGTTATTTAGCTTCTCTATGATCATGAACTGTAGGCTCAATCTTGTTTGCTTTTCAGCTGTTTTCTGCATATGAGTCAGTACATACCATGTTCATCATTCTGGGTCTGGGTTACCTCCCTCAGCATGTTTTTTTCCATCCTTCCTTTTGCATGCAAATTTTAAAATGTCATGATTTTTAAATGCTAAGTAGTACTGTAATGTGTAAATATGCTACACTTTCTTTATCCATTCTTTAGTTGAGGGGCATCTAGGTTGTTTCCAGATTCTGGCTATTAAAAATAATGCTGCTATGAATATAACTGAACAAATGTCCTTGTAATATAATTGAGCATCTTTTGGGTATATGCCTAAGATTGGTACACCCACTGAAGCTGTTTTCCTGTGCTAACGGGTTTCACCAATTCCAGCCAGACATGTAAGGAACCAACATAGGTCCAAAGTAGTTCCTCTTCATGTTGGTGTGGTAATTTTATCAACAGGCAGAGTGTAGGGCCTCTGGTAGTGGCAGCAGGATTTATCCCTACTGCTTGTATTGACTTTTACATAACCTTTTTTTTTTTGGAAGAATACTTTGCACAATCTAGACATAGTAAAGAGGGCCTTGTACCTTCCCAAAATCAATTTGGCTTACCCTGTCTGAGTGTATGGGGGGTTGGGTGGGGGTTAAGTGAAGGAATAGGAGGAGGGGAGAGAGTAGGAACTGAGATTGTTATGTAAAATGAAAAAAATAATAGTTTGTTTTACTTTTAAAAGGAGAAATTATATAAAAAAGAAAGATCATAGACTCCAAGACTGAATTTACCACTTTGGTATACTCACTATATTAAATCAATCCTTAATGGCTTATCTTAATGTCCATAGAATAAGGCATCTCTCAAAGCTCATCACAAAATCAGAAAAGTTCTGTTTGCAGTAGATGATTTACAACCAATTATTCATAATTGGCCAAGTAACAAAGAATAAGATACTGCAGAATGTTCAATTTTAAGCGAAACATATATGCTTCAACCCATCCTTCAAGAGCCTAGAGATAATTATAAAAGAGTTGGCAGAAGGATTTTAAAAGCTAAAAGTGGGAATGTAATTATAAGGAAATATTATCTTCTGAAGACAGCACGGCAGCAAGCCATCTGAACTTACAGAAGTTTTGAGAGCATATACAAGACCTGTGTAAGCCTAAGTCAGAGCAAATGCCATCATGAAGAATGAAGATGAGTATGAAATTACACCTCTTGACAAGAAATAATTGGTAATTCATAGTTTCCAGGAGATGAAGGATCAGTTTTTTTTTTCTAGGAGTGTGGATTCTCAGAGTTGCCCTTGCCCCAGTGGAAGGACACAGAGACCAGTATGTATTAAGAAGACAAGAGACAAAGTGTATTATTCCTTCTTTTTATTTTGTGGTTTCTTCTTATTCATAACATGTATGTATATGTATGTATGTATATATATATATATATATATATCCCATCTCATAAACATATGAGAATTTATACCTATTCATGTGGTTCACAAATTTGGAAATTTTGTATGCAATGCTTCATGAATGAACAGATGAAATTATTTCCTTCCATCATAGAGTTAAAAAGAGAAACATATTTAAAAAATCCAATATTTTAATATCTAATATATAAGATAAATTAAACATTTGTGACTACTCTAGAATGCATGTTCATGTCAAGAACTTTTAATGTGAAAATGCTCTTTAAGATAACATGAATCATAAAGGATTTAGAAAAATCACCTTCTCTACATCTTCTAGCTTTTGCCATTGAGACAATATTTCAGTTTTATTCTTCCTGCGACATACAGATAAGAACACCAAAACTGCTACCATTGTCAAAGCTTTTTTTGTAAATGTAAAATATTTAATTTTTCTTGATTCTGCTCTCTGATAAAAGCAGTAGTATTATCCACTTTACAAAGAGTGAGGTATACTATAACAATTCCATGTTTATAACATTTTTTATCCATCTTAACACATTATGTGGAGGTAGATGCAAAAGGATCATAAAAAGTAAAGATGAAGACACAGAAAATTTATACGAGTTCTTTATCATTCTACTTTCCAATATTGCTAAGGACAGAAGCCTGGATGACTTAAGAATTCCTCAGCGATAGCCTGTTTCTTTTCAACTAGCTTCTTTCTGGTTCATCTAATTTGTATATTATAAGTAGGAGTAATTTTCTCTTCATGTTTATGATGCTCACAGTGAACACCGCCATGAATAATGATTTTTTTCTAAATGAATTGAAGCAGAGCCAATAATTCAAGCTCAGCATTTACCACTACTCATCAAGTGGGTAAGGTACCAACCCTGGGAGACAGAAACAACTGCATTTGACCCTGATAACTGAATGGGTTGCATGAACCCCAACCTAGCTCTTTAAAACTAAAATAACAAATTATGTTTCAAAGGAGATAAATGACTCTATAAAGAAGGCAAAAACAATCTCTTCCATACACTCTAAAATGCTAGTTTTAGAAGGGAGAGATTCCTATCCTTATAACTCCCTGGGGAGGAAAGGCACTGCAGAGTAGAGAAGATAGGTGCATCATGAATTCAAGGAACGTTTTCATTTCAGCTAGCATTTGCCAGCAGATAGTAAACCTGGGGGTAACTGTCAAACAGTGTGGGTACTTTTCCCTCCACTAAGGCTGATGATAAAAACTTATAGTTCCTGGCACAATTGTTCAGTTCTATTTCTAACAAAACGTGGATGTGAAACTGTAAAAGAAGCCTAAAGACAAAAAATATTTTAACTGTATGGGAAGAAAAATATATTATTAAAATCACATTTTTATTTTGTTTTGTTTTGATTTTTTGATGCCAGATATTTTTATGAACACACATATTATTTCCAAATGTGCAGAATATTTTGATATTCTAAATTGTATTATTAATCTATATGTATGTTATTTTTGTGTGTACCAGTGCTTTCAAAGGGAAACATAAAAAATTTTAAGAAGATGTAGGGATAACACAGATGTTGCTGAATTGTCAAGGACTTGATGGACAAGCATTGCTTAGGGACAAATGTAATTGCTTGTTTCACCTGTGGCTGTAGAAAAAAGTCATAGACATTTCATATTTATGCTTACATCAAGGCTGCTCCTAAAGCACTGAAGAAAATAGTTTTTCTTCACATGTACTTATTATGATTGATTCATAAAATAAAGTGGATTTGTCACTTATGTATACTTATATAAAGAACTGCATTGAAACAATGTATCATGTGGAATGTGAGGCATTAAGAATATAAATATTGATAACAAATACTTTCTAATATAAATAGCAATAATTCATATTAATTTAATAATTAGTATATTAATTCACAGTTACAGTATAACCTAAATATCCAATAAGAAGAGTAACCTGGGCAATGAATAAAGATAGGGTCTTATAGCTTGGAAATGAGAGTATACAGGATATTCTCAAAATAGCATCATTACATAGCATGAATACATTATCACAGGGCTAGTTTCTGTCAAAGACTATTACAACTCTAGTTTGGTATTGAAATGCTTTCAAGTGACTCCCTCTAATTTCAGAACTGCATAATTCAACCCCTTCTATTAGTATTAGTGGGAATAGTTTTACCCTATTGAATCTATCAGTGGAAGTATGTGGCTTCAAAAATCTTGGGATGATGAAAGGTTGCCAAGGTCAGAAAGGTTTTATTGGAGCAAACTACATGTATAGCACGGAGATTTGCTATCAGAGTAAATTTTTCTTACTGAAGAGCCACAAGAAATCATTTAAATATTTTACTTTGTCATTACTGTCTAACAGGATCATAAAGGACCCATAACACCTCTACTTTGGGGCATTTTACGGAGGTTGAAGACTGACATTTATCGCTGATAAATAACACTTGTTAACTAATTACAAACTGTCAGGTCATGTGTCTGAATAATTTGCCATATAATTTTCTCACATTAGTCAAATGAAAACGACAAAATGCATATACCATTACAGCCAGCTAAGTTAATGATATGTGATATGTTAAAATTAATTATCTGGCATGTCATATTTCAAATTTGAATTTGTCTTCCATTTGACCCAAATATTTGCATACATTGCACAAATATCAGTGGCTTATTAAATTATTTCATATGGGTTCATATCTTCTTAAGGGAAAATAATATCTTATACCAATATGATATTATGTGTTGTGTAAGGTGAATATATAGTTGTGTTATAAATGTGATTAGACTCATATGATGCAGAAATGATGAGGCCTTTTCTCAAACTATGTACTGGCAATGGAATAGCATAATGAACAATGTTCTCCAAACTATGGTTGTTAGAAGCCCTACGTCAACACTACTGTAATATTCTATACTCGTCAATGTCCATGTTCTAGAATTCCCTGTTCCTACCAACAAGCTGAATATGCAGATGAAACAAGCAAACATATTTCACAGTGTTTTCTCCTTTCTTTCTTGTCTATAGGTCATGGTCAACAGAATACTTAATTTATCCAAGTGAGAAGAACTCTACTGAGGGACTAAGCTTTTGTCAGATAACTCAAAGCTTCTTTACATAATGCAGTACAGATAACATTGCTTATAGCAATTCTTCTGGAAGTAAGGGAAGAAGTAACTCTTTCAAATTGTTCAGATGGACACCTCATTATTTTACACATTTCTGATTGGAAGTCATTAATAATAAGCATTGTGATTAATTTTTGTTGATGTCACTTGATCATGTGTTTCAAGATGTTGTTTATGGAACGAATATTCATTGTTCTTAGGACTGTAAGGTTGTTCAGTGGGGAAAGATAACTGGGAAATCTTCCAAGATCTATGTTACACTGGAAATGAAACCATACCTTAGGATTAATTAATATTATGAAGCACAAATGAGGTTTACTGGTTGGAAACTTGAATTTTTTTTACCAGTAATAGAAAAATATTATTATTTTCTCTGAACTCCCCATAATCATTAATTATCTAGAGATGAGTGTATATATACCCTAAAAACAAAGTCTGAGATGGTTAGTAAGGACAACTCACTTTTCTGAAAAAGTAATGTTTTTGTTAAATTATCAGTTTTACCATCTACTAGCAGAGCACGAAAAACTCCTGGTTAGAAAAAACAATTCCAGTTTTTGTTTGTTTGTTTGTTTGTTTTCTGGGAGTACTTGATCTGAGCATTGGTTTTTCTACCCATTGACTGAAATTAAAGTAGACATATTATAAGCTGGCAGTCTATCTATAGTGGTCACGGAGGAACTAAAGACAATATTGTTCTAGTAATAAAAGACTTTGGAAATTATCTCCCTGTGAACAGAAAGGAAAGAAAGTGTCTGACAATGAGTGCACCATGTTTGAGCAGGTGTAAGTTGAGCTGAGATGGACAAGGAATGGCGAGCTAAAGCTGTAGTGTGTGTGTGATGGTCTAGCTTATTACCTCTCACTACAGTAGGTGAGTAAGAATCTAAACAGGAGAAAGCTCAATAGCCCTCATTTGGTTTATCTTTGGGGTGGCTCTATTTATGGGATAAGTAGAAGAATATTGATACGAGGAGTCCATCCCTGCTAACAGTTGCAGACATTTACATTCATGACTCTATCCAAACTTGTAAACAATGGCATGACCAATCTCTACTATAACTTTTAGTATCATGATCCTATAACCCTTTTATAGTGCCAGCTATTTTTCCCATTCTTTAATATTTCAAATCTGTTTGAAATGTCTTTCAGGAAACCCTTAAAATGCTAGAATAATTTACCATCTTTTCCCGTCATTACCTGCTAATGGGCAGATAGGCTACTATACACTCTTTGATAAATTACTATAAAAAATGCCTTATTTCATTTGAAAGCTATAACTAAATGCCACAGACTCTGTGACTTACAAGGAACAGAAACTTATTTTTCATAGTTCTGGACTTGGAATGAATGCTATGATATTTGTTTTTAGTGACAGCAAGGATCTGGCATGTATCTCTTACTGGCATCTCACATTGTAAAAAGGAAAAGAATTTTAACCCTCTAATCACTCTCCAAAGCCCCTCGTCTCTTAACATCATACTGCTGGGTTTCATGTTTTTAAGAATGAATTGTAAGAATGAAAAAATATTTATTGTACAGCATTTTAAAACTATCAGACCTTTTCTGTTTCTGAGATGTAAGACTACCACCTAAAACTATTTCTTTCACCCTAAAGTTTTATTATTATACATAAGAGACATTGGTGAGAGAAGTCACTCTACTTTTGTCAGACCATGGCTTCCTGTTGAACAATTGCTTTCTGTCATAAAGATAAGAAGCACTTTGCATCATAATTTTTGTTTATTTTTTTCTCCTCAGAATAAATTTTAACTCATAAATAGATGTGACTTTAATCACATAGATACACTTAGTTAAACAAAGACTTTCAGACATCTCTAGGAATGTTTACATTTTTCTCAACTCAGTCTTTACTAACAAAACCAAAGCAGCTGAATTTAGTTCATAGTAAGTGATCTTGCCTGTTATGATAGCTTTAGTAAATAGAGCTTGGCCTAAAGTGTGGCTAATGTTTAACATCCTTTTATTGAATATAATGGAAAAACAAAAATGCCTATGGATTTACAAAATTGGGATTCGGAAAAAGAGAGACTAATGGGTGGAATCACTAAATGATAATTTAGGGTAGAGGATAGTATCTTTACAGACTCATTGTTTTCCCTAGAACAGGTCTTCAGGAAGGATTTTGCCAAAGGTCACTGACAATAAAACCAAAAAGTCGAGGTCTCAGGGCTAGTGACACAGATATAAGACTGACCAAAGTTATGTGGGTTTCTGACTGAAACCTTTCTGGGAGAATGTAAAACATTGTCTCTTCATACCCCTGGGAGACTTGACAGAAAAAGCCTCTATAATACATATGGTTAAAGATGAAGGAACACACACATAATTTTAGAAATAAGTTTCTAGTACCAGAGTATCCACTCTCTTAAGGACTGACTGTTGTGCCTACCCAAAGGCATATGTCAAACCATAAACACTAATGTGACAGCAATAGAGGAGATTCTTAAAAGCATATACTAATTAATTGGTTAGTGATAACTGTACTCTCATAGTGAGATTAGTGCCTCATGAAGGATTTTAGATGTTCGACATACTTTGCTTTTTTGTAAAGCATAGTTTAAGTCGATGCATAAAGTATTGCTATTTTTTAGAGACTCAATGGATTGATTTTAGAGTTCAACAATTGTGCTGGTTCCAATCATCTCTGTAGGTATGTTTTGGGGGGATACTAATTTATTCAGGGATAATTAATAAAATTGATTTCTGGAAATTTTAATATGGGTACACATGTAGTATATATGTATATATATATACTTATATATATACATATGTATTATGAAACACATTCATTTGTCTTTCCTGTCTTTTCTAGAACATATCTCCTTTCTTTCTTACATACAACTTCATTCTCTATTTTTTTTTAAATTAGTCACTAAGTCCATTGATCTCAGGTGACATGTTTTATGGCCAGCAAGACATTTTGAACTTCAGATTGGCAAACATATATATTGTCAACAATTCCTCATTTTTTGTATATTTTTTATATTCTAAGTGTTGTATTATATATACTTTAGAAAGAGATGAGTAAACTAATGATATATAATGTACTTTTAAATTCACACTTGAGAGTAAAGGCCCGATTGATTTATTGCTCAACTGAAGTAGTATGTAAAGTTTTATTTGCTTCCAAGAATGAATCTGTTAGTGATGGCAACTATCCAAAAGAGGTCACCATTTTTTTTTAATTTTTGATTAATAGCCTTTTAAGCTACATTCCTCAGTTGCTTATATTTGTCTTTCTATTAAAAATGGTCTAGTAAAATTTTATCACTTCCAAAACTAAAAAAAAGCCAGAAACAAACAACAATAGCAAATAACACCAAGATTAATAAAATTTGGCAAGCTGGATGACAAGTATGTTCTGTATGAGAATCTGAAACACATTCCTAGTTTTTCATCATACAAAGATTAACAGTGTTTCACTTTATTAAATAAAGCTTGCCTGAAGAACAGAGAGTAAAACAGCCCCACTAGACAGTCTTATAGACCAGGCAATGGTGTCACATACAACTTTAATCTCAGTAGTCACACTACTTTACCATAGAATCTGAGCAATAGTTCATGCCTTTAATCCCATCCCTAGACAGAAATATAAGATAGGAGGAGATGGTTCTCAGGAGCATTCTCATTCTGAGATTCCTGGAGGCAGAATTGTCATTTCAGATTGAGGTAGAGGTAAGAACCAGTGGCTGACTGTTTTGATTTTCTGTCCTTCAGGTTGAAACCCTGCAATCTGTCTCTTGGTTTTTCATTAATCATTATACACAAACACATTAGGTTTTGGTTACAGAAAATTTCAAATAGTGGTAAAACACATTGTGTGTGATTTTACTAGTCATTACTCCACAGCTAACCTGAGCAGAGCTGTCCTGATATGAATTTAGCATTCTATTTTCAGAAAGTTACAGCTTTCACAAAAGAGATCAACTGATCTGATCTGATCAACTGATTGTGTTGAAGAAACTGTCTTCCAGAAATGTTGTGTCATTTAGGCGAGGGAATCTCAGTTCATGAATTATTTTCGTCTTTAGAGCAACAACAGCAGTGGCACTTCTTGGTTAATATTTAAATGGAAGTGCCTATTCACTGTGAGTCATGGCACACCTGGGCATGTAATCCTGAGTGATATTAGAAAGCAAACTGCAGGGAGTTAGCCAATGAAAAATATTCCTCCATGGTTTCTGCTTCCATTCCTGCATCTTATTTTCCTCCTTGAGTTACTGTACTGACTTCCCTCCTGGCTGGACTATAATTGTATGGTGACACAAACCCTTCTCTCATCAAGTTGCTTTTAGTCAGGGTGTTTATCACAGCAATATATAACTAACTAGAACAAGGGCCATTATGTATCAATTTTTTTAACATCTGTCTATATATTCACTTTTTTTTATTATACCTAAGAAGAAAATAATGAATTATTAAATAAAATTTCTTGTTTAATTTTAATTTACCTCTAGTGGACTTAAAAATTAGATTATGTTTGAGCTTCAGTTTTTAACTTAGTCATTTTAGGAAGTTGGGGACATATGAATAATCAAAATTCTTTTCTAGCTATTGAGAATTGAAAAGTAATGGTTCATATGGAAATAAAAATCACTTTGTATAAGAGAAATAAATTAATAAATTAAAAATATACTTTTTTCACTATATTTTATATGCCTATAGAGTACACTTGAAAATGGCAAAAGAGAATTACATGCTGCTAGGGAAAAGAAATGGGGTCAATGCAGTTTTAAAAATGGAAGTTGACAAAGTAATATAATGAAAAATGGCACTTTACTGATGGAGAAGGTTGAAGGCAGAATTATAGACTAAGAAGGAGTGTGAACAAAGTCACGAAGTTATGAGGAAACAGATGATTGGCAATTTAACTTCCTTCTCAGAATGCCTGAAGCGCTGAGAACAGAATGTGAGAAGTAAGGTTAATGGATACACAAGGGCTCCATCATATATTGCTGAAAACTTATCTCTGGACTTTATGCTATGGTCAGCGACTAAAAGATTTGATACAGGAGAGAAATTTAAGTAGAACTGCATTTAGAGTGAGCACATGGGAGAAATACAGAATGTGAATCAAAAGGAGTTCAAATTAGCATGGAGGAGAGACCTCACTAGCTATTTAGAATCAGAGTGTGATACATTAGTTCTCCTTTTTAAACTTCAATCTGCTCAGATTTTTAAATTTCTATTTAAATTTGTTTAATATTTACATTTAACCTAACAAATATACCTTAAAGCCAAGGTATAGAAAAAAAATCCTAAACTAACCTAAGCATAAATAAAAACAAGCACTTAAGAATTGAAAAAGGACATGAATAAAGTAGACAAGGAGAGCTGTTTTCAATTTAAAACCAAAATATGAAATAATTCAGTCAAGGTAAATAAAGTAAATCCCCAAGGGACTAGAGCAAATATGCTGAGTTAAAAGAAACAACCAGACACAAATGCACACCCTCTACATTTTTTACCTTATTGATATTGTGTTGCAGAAAACATTCCAATGGGACCTATAAATCCAAGGCCTCTGTTGGACTAAAAGACGTTATTAAATAATGCATTTCCATTATTTGTTATGTAGATATAATATAGTTCTTCTAAAGCCTGAGCTGAGGCCTTGGATTTCTGTGGAGCTACAGATTATCTGCACAGTTGTGAGTTTGGGAAGATGGCTATCTTTCTAATGCTATCTCCCTTTAACTAAAATCATGCTATCGTCAAGGTGAAAGTATAAAGTATATATAATAAGGAAAACAGTTAAGACATATCGTAGTAAGATTTTGGCTATAATTTTCTCATGGTCACTGATATCTCAGTGAGTCAGATGTGTTGCATGCACAGGTTAAAGATTTGGCTGCCTTTAGAGGATAGGTTTTAAGATGTTAACAAACAATACAATTTCTGCAACACAGTAAAGAAATGACCGCGTTTAGTTCAATAAAGATAAACAAAAAGAATTAATTACAAGAGAATGTACTAAAAATGTAAATGTCAAGATTATCCTGACTTCACAGCTTTAAAGTGTCCTATATGAAGATGGATGCTAAAATGTAATCCCACATCAGATCAGAATTGAGTATATTAAAGGGCTATTTATTTAGGGGAAGACCCACAGATCACAGTCCTCTGTATGAACAGCGAAAAGGAACCTAATCTAACAGATGGAAGAGAGAGAGCACATGCAAGCCTTGTAGCTGCATTT
>JAQHUG010000418.1:1055582-1068414 GCA_028555095.1 Dicrostonyx torquatus
AAAATTGCATAATTGAAACCAGCAATTATTATTATTAATTATTAACATTTTTACCTTTACAAGTAGAATTTACAAATAATATAGTTTAGAATAGAATATATTTAATTTACCAAACTCTATGTGGTTTTAAGATTAGGAACATGGCACTAGAAGGACATGTCACAGTTTAAGAAATCATTTACAAATGCTGTGATTCACTGCCTATAGTTTCTAAACTATGAGCATACATAGAGTGGACTGTCCCTGAAACTGTACTGGTGTACCTTGAATTCATGGAGTGAATTATGAGAAGCAGATGGCCTTCTTGTTCCTACCATCTCGGATGTCCTTTGGGATATTCATTTATTTTTCCAACTGGACAGTGAATGTCATGGCTGATCTTTCTTTTTAGCAAGATGTGATTGTATTTATGGCCATAACTAATGTTAACCATACAATGTGGTGAATGTGAGGTGAGACAATTGGCCAATTTGTCATTTCTGTACATAAGGAAGCCTTTCATATAATAATACCTTTCTCAAGATACTGGCTTTAGACACAGCAGGAAAATCAAAAGCAACAATTAATGCTGCTGAGGTCAAAAACAAATCCATTGTCGAATTACTAAAGTAGGTCACTGCAGCAACACGTACTGAAACAACTATGCATGATAATGCCATTTCTTTTCAAAAAGAGTTTTAAAAGATTAACGAGTTGCCAGCACTCATCTCAAAGTCAGTAGTGAAGTGTGTGATTTGTGTTGTGTCTATTTTTGCTGTATTTCCACTTATAAAATGTCACATTAATATTATTTCTGCCTTGAAGGTTCATATTTTCAGTTTCATTATTTTCAGATGACTAAGGCTACAGAATAGCTTACTTTCCCCACTTTTGAAATTTTATTTATATGACATTTTGTTTTATAGACACATCATTTATAAATCTATTTTACATTCCTAATTGTCTCTGTGATGTTGGCTAAATGTTGTTCTGATGGGGCCATTTTTGCCAAGGAAGTGTCAAATTGAGGTGGCATTTCCACCAACAAAAGTTTCCAGGAATTGGTAAGTTACCAGATTTATTATGTACACACCTATGGTAAAGCTTTGGTTTGGAAAGTGCCTCTTTGCTATCTTCTGGCAGAGATGGTAGGGGACTTAGAGATTCTTGAGGTTACAATATTCTTGGTGTTATATTTTAAACAAACTTTTTCTCTAACTACAATTAAATGCTGTCAGTTAGGTGAGGCCGAATAAATTCTTGTCTTATTTATTTCAAACATTAAAATATTTTAAGGCTGGAGAGGATATTTAGTAATTAAGAAATTTGCTGCTCCTATGGCACACCATACACTACATTAGGTAGCTAACAATCAGCTGTACCTCCAGGCCTTCTGGCTCTCTCTTCTGGCCTCCACAGGCACCTGCATATATAATGTATTCATGAAAACATACACATGCACACACATATGCACACACACACACACACACACACACACACAATCGTGTGGAGACCTCTACAACCCTAGTTACCTATTGTGATTTGTATAGAGTTTGAACCTCGTGGTCTTTTCCTATTCACTTTGGTATATCGATTTTGTTGTCCGTGTTGTACTCATGTTTAAGCAGTAATCTTCTGTGATTACTAAGAAACACAGTCTCACACTAAGCCTGATCTTGTAGCTCTCACATTATGGCTGGCCCATTTTTCACAGTGATTCCTGAGGATTAAGTGAGAGAGCTGTTTTATTGATGTATCTGTTAGATGTGGCCTCTACAAGCCTTAAAGTTTACTTTGTTATGGTGTAACTATTGTCTCTAAGAGGTATCTCTTCAATGAAGCATTAGGGATATACGTTTTTTATAAAAACAAACAGTTCAAATGTCAGCCTAGATAAGATAATTTTATTAAAGAATATGTGTGAATACGTATTATTTCAATATTGTACTCCTTTTCTTTCTTCTGTATTTATTTCCTGACTTTCTCACTATTTTATTTCCCTCTTTTCCATTTCTTGAGTCAAATCGCTTGTATTTTGCTATTCTCCTGTATTGTCTCCCAAACCTTCATGCTGGAAATGGTTCCTGCTATTTCTTGATATATGAAGTTACAACAAGCTGTGTTTTCACATCTGAATATTTAGAACTAGAAGTCTCCAATGTGAAATAATGATACAATTTTTTCCCTAGGTCTGGGCTACCTCTGTCAATATGATCTTCATGTTCTACCCAATTACCTACAAAGCTTATGAGTTCATTATTATTTATAGATATGTAGTACTCCATGCTGTATATGTATCAATTTCTTCTTAGTCAATCATTGGTTGTAGGACATTTAAATTGTTTTCATTTCTTAGCACGCCAAATAGAGTAAAACTAAACATAGCTGAACAAGTGTGTTTGAAGAAGAATGTTGAATCTTTGGACATATTCCAAAGGCTGATGTGGCTGAGTCAACTGAGTTCTATAGTGGCTAAATCAGTTTTCAGTTCTACCAACAATGAGTTAGGGATCCCTTTCTTAGACCCAGTTCAGCATTTGCTCTTAGGTGATTTTTCCATTCTGACTGGGATAAGATGAAATCTCAACTTTTGTTTGATTTGTTCTTCTACACTAGGTAAAGGCAATCACTTTGAACTTTCTGTAGAGCTTGGGTTAGGTTTTCTTGCCAGTATCCATAGGATTAGCAGATGAATGGTAGGTGGATTTATTTCTGATATTTCTGATCTCAGTGAGCTTAGAATATTGAACATTGTTTTCCTAAAGTATATTTAAACTATGCATGAATTAACATACGACTGAGACACACATATAGGATTGAGAGTGATGAAAAAACAGCTGGAGTAGAATCATAGTAGGTATTCAGTGGATCTTACAATCTTTGAAAAATGACCCATTTGTCATTTTAGAATATTAATAACTTTTCATTTGAAACTAAAGGTCTGTATCTGTCAATTTAGTTTCATAAAGTGTGAAAGGGATTTATTATTTAGAATTTTATAGATTTTACCAGCTCCAAATATAAATGTAATAGAGAATTTCCAACTTTATTATTTTTAAAGATGGAAGTTGGTTTATTTTGGTTCATCATTTGAAGCTGGTGGTAGGGGAAGTTACTGTGCAGTACCTTGAGGTAGCTGGTCACATGATATTCATAGCCAATAGGCAGAAAAAGACAAATGCTAATGATGTTTAGCTTGCTTTTTCCTTTTAAACTCAGTCCTGGGCCCCACACCTTCAAATGATAAAATCTATATTTTATATGATTATCTCCATCTTATCTAACCAAATCTCAATAATCCTTTATTAACAAGTTCAGAGATTTGTGTTCTCCATGATTCTAAATTCCATTATATTGACCTATAAGATTAATCGTCATAACCGAAAACATGCATGCAAGGTTCCCTGACTAGCAAGCACATCACACTGCGGTAGCACATATATTAGCTTTATAGTCACAGAATAAAGGAAAGCCATAGGACAATGCATTGAGTTACCTCATTGTTGAGGAGCATTAGAAAGTGAACTTCAACATAGATGGAGGCATTTACAGGTTTCAGATAATATTTTGTAGTGTTCTTAGCACTATAACCGGAGGTTGTGGGTTGGTGTGGTGGTTTGCTTAAAAAAAAATTGTCCCCAAAGGGAGTGGCAGTAGTAGGAGGTTTGGCCTTGTTGGAGGAATGTGTTTCACTGTGGCAGCAGGCTTTGAGATCTCTTTCACTCAAGCTTCCTTTGGTGTGACACTGAGACCACTTCTTGTTGCCATTAAACTAAGATGTAGTCAGCAACATGTTTGTCTGGACATTCCCATGCTTCCTACCGTGATGATAATAGACTAAATCTCTGAAACTGTAAGCTGTCATGTCAATTAAATATTTCCTTTATGAGAGTTGTCTTGGTCATGATGTCTCTTCAAAGCATTAGAAACCCTAGCTAAGGCAGTTGGCTAAGCTTAAAAATATACTTTATAAGTTATTTTGTGAAGATTTTGGGGCAGACACAAACATTAAAGTAATTGGCCATTAAGGAACTTAAGTAGCACAAGGTAATTATGGCTCTCAACCTACAGCATTCTATCTCTCCACAATCACAAAGTTCTAGGGAACCAAGGTCTAGGTGTCTTCAGGATTTCCAGTACAGATGAAACTTGCTTGGAGAATCTCCAAGATTTAATCTGATAAACAGGTATAAAAATATCTTATAGTATAACCTAGATTAATTTACTTCTTAACATTTATCATCAGAGCAGCTTCTTTTTAGAGTTGGTGGTGATTAAAACAGAGAAATACAACCATTTGATATTCAAAGCACAATAGAAATACATTGTTCCTTACAGAAACATACATACGTAGATATATGCATAACATATATAACACAAATATATGTACATATAAATGTATTGCTACATGTATATATATATGATATCTACATATCATCTATATCCATATATATCTATATCTATCTATCTAGACACGTGTAACAGCAAACAGAAAACTTGTAAATCTAAGACAGAATAAATTCCAGCTTGGAAAAGGTTATTGGATACACTGTCTACTCCTCAGTCATGAACCTGTTGGCAATTGCTGGTGAGACCCTCTTCTGACTATTGTGTTTAGCCTTGATGTGAGGGTATGTGTCTAGTCTCATTTACACTTGCAATGCAGTGTTTGGCTGATGTCCATGAGTGGCCTATTCTTTATTTTAAAGAAGGCAGAGGGTAGATATAGATGAGAGGAGAGGTGCAGGGGAGAGACTGAGGAAGAGTAGGGAGAGGAAACTCCTGCTAGGATGTAATATATGAGAGAAGAATTAAAAAAAAACCTCCATCTAGTAGAATAGTGTAAGATTACATATTCAAAAATATTTGTGTACCACAATTGTGCTTCAAGGAGTCTTTTTAAAAGGACACAAAGTGCCAGTTGATAGTGGCACAGACCATTAATCCCAGCACTCCAGAGACACAAGCAGGTGGATCCCAAGAGTTATAGGCAACCCTAGTCTGTGGA
Organism: Dicrostonyx torquatus; assembly: GCA_028555095.1. Classification (NCBI taxonomy): domain Eukaryota; kingdom Metazoa; phylum Chordata; class Mammalia; order Rodentia; family Cricetidae; genus Dicrostonyx; species Dicrostonyx torquatus. The sequence continues at coordinate 1,060,570 of JAQHUG010000418.1, forward strand.
GCTAATTCCAGGACAGGGGGGAATTCACAGAAATACTCTGGCTTGAAAAACAAAGCAAAACAAATAAGCAGAACAAACACAGCTATAACAAAACAAAGACTGCTGCATGGGTAAAGAAGGGTTGTTATCTTTGAGGAGTTGGGAAATGGTAATGAAAGTGTTCAAACATGAAAAACATGCTCAAAGAACAAGTAATAATGAATACACTTTTTATTGATTTGTATTGAGCTCTACATTTTTTCTCTGCTTCCTTGCCTGCCATTTCCCTCCCCTTCAACCCTCCCTCAAGGTTCCCATGCTCCCAATTTACTCAGGAGATCATGTCTTTTTATACTTCCTACTTCCCATGTAGATTGGATCTATGTAAGTCTCTTTAGTGTCCACACTGTTGTCTAAGTTCTCTGGGATTGTGGTTTGTAGCCTGGGTTTCTTTGCTTTATGTTTTAAAATCAATTATCACTTATGAGTTAGTACATGTGATAGTTGTCTTTCTGGATCTGGGTTACCTCACTCAAAATGATGTTTTCTAACTCCATCCATTTGCCTGGACATTTTACGATGTCATTATGTTTCTGCTGTGTAGTATTTCATTGTGTAAAAATACCACATTTTCCTTATCCATTCTTCAGTCGAGGGGCATTTAGGTTGCTTCCAGGTTATGGCTATGACAAATAATACTGCTATGAAAATAGTTGAGCAGATTGACTACACTTAAATTCTGTTATTATGATTGAATTTTTACTTGCATTCATGAATATTTTCCTGTCCTTGATCAGGTTTTTCATGGTTAACTATCTTTTCAAAGGCTGTAACAGGCCTATAATTTTTGTGTTTTATCTTTCACTGGACTTTAGCCCATGAAATTTTCTGATTGCCATCAAATCATAGTATTCTTATTTTTAAAACACAACAAAAAAATTTTATTTTATTTTACATCTGGAACTAACATCCTTTATGCTCCAAATCTGTCTAATGAAAATAACATTATTATAAATGCCAAATTTTGTTCATTTTATAAAACATTAAAAATCAAAACAGTGACCTGGAATGAAAGAATATGATACTTTTCCTTAAGAAAAACATTTAAAGAATTTGGAGATCAGGATAAATAGTCACAAATAGTGTTTTTTTTCTAGGAATACTTTGCCACTATGTCTCAACAGATAAATATGTACTATGATAAGAAGCTAACTTAATTATGAAAATAAATTCACATAAAATTAACCTTTATGTTAATTCATATTTTTATTCCAATTTTCATCACATTTTCTTTTTTCAGAGTGTGATAATAAATATTTTAATGCACTTGAATTGACTGATTTTGTTTCTAGATAATATATGCTGAAAACAAATATATTCTTGAATTTAAAAATAATTATTTCTGGAAAACATACATATTTTGAAATAAATAATGGCACACTGGTCAGCAGAAAAATGAGTACTCAAAGTTCAAGATTCTCAACTCCATACAAGGAATGTATCATTTTGTGGTGCGGGAGAAGTGTCTGTATTCTGTCAATCATGTTTTAAGTAACTGCTGATTAGCCAGGCAGGAAGTATAGGCAGGAAAACCAGACAGGAAGTAGAGGTGAGAAAAGGAGAATTCTGAGAAGCAGGAAGCTTCCTTGGCATTCCTGAGCACTCCATCTAAGAAGCAGGATGTAAGCTGGCCCTCTGAGAAAAGGTATCGGCCATGTGGCTAACATAGATAAGAACAATGGGTTAATATAAGTTACAAGAGCAAGTAAGAAGACTGAGCTAATGGGCAAATCAGTTTATAACCTAATGTAGATTCTGTGTGATTTTCTTTGGGGCTTGCCGACTGTGGGGGGGACAGAAACCTCAACTAGCAGGACCCTCTGTTACATTTTGCTTTGTGAAAAGACTTTTGAATGTGTATATTTTTCCTTTAAATGATTATTTAAAACTCTACACAAATAAGTCTTGGGGATCTATTCTAGTCACAGAGCACTTGACTTCAGTATTTAACAGAATGTATATTTTGTTATGAATGTTGAGATGGTGAAATTATTATGGATTTTCCATGGACCCCATTGCAATCAAGGGGATTATTAAATATGACAAGTTGTTCGGTGGATAACAGATTTGAGGACGTGAATTTTGAAGATTTGAAAAGGTGCATAAGTAAAGAAATGGGTGTAGTATAAGTGGAGAAGGTGAGACAGAGAACACAATATCTCTTAGAATCTCCAAAAGGTTATAGTTTCTATGTAGGATGGCTAGTCTCAGATGCTATTTGATGAGTTCTAGAATCATCTAAGGTATAGTCCTCTTTGGCATGTTTATCTTGATTTGGCTAATTGAGGTGAAAAGGCCTTCAATTTATGGGTAGTTTATTAAACAAAATGGGATCTTGGATTGAATAAAAATGGAAAAACAAAATTAGTACAAGCATATCACTGGGCATCCCAAGCTCTTGCTGCCATGATGTCACCATGTGTTGAATGATACTCTTGATTTTCCTCGGCATATTTCATCAGGACAATAGGAAAATTCCTGAGACACTTACATGACCTAATTTTAAAACAATGAAGTCCATATTGATTAGTGCATATTTTGTCTTCTAACCCTGATTTTATGGCATGTATTTATGAAAAAAAAAACACCAGTTTATGACTGTTACCTTTGGTGGCAATGAAACTTACACTTAAAATATAATGGTTTGCTTATATTTATTGGTTTTAATGATTTTATTCATTGATATGATGGCTTCAGATTCCAAAAAATATTTTTGTGCAGTATATTTAAAGACCTTATCTTAAATTAGTAGCGTATTTGGACTATAAGACTATTTATCATTCAATAAGTAAATCTAGTAGTTCACCATTTCCCTATTATATTGGAACATTTAGCATACAAATTTCAGGAATAAGAAAATAACTGTGACTATAATAATTGAAGATATTTAATATAGCATGTTTTTCAGTTCCAAGTTACAGGTTATTTGTGTATCCTATTATTTCTTCTAGAAGTTTCTATGATATTTGTTGTTGCTACAATTCATATCTCCGAGAAAGCAAAACACACACAACAGAAACCTGGTTATTATAAACCAAGCATGCATTCTACAATACATATAAGTAAGAAAACAAAGTTTTCATAAACGAATATACTTATTGCACTTCAAGATATAAAATAATGATAATAATAATAAATTATTTTTAAAACAGAAAAAAAGATAAGCTGAAGTCGAACAGAAAGAGCTTGTATTGAATCATTCAGTCTTGATTGCTCAATTTTATATCATTGCCCATTGAATGATATTAAGAAAGACACTGAGCCAAGCAGTGGTGGTGCATGTCTTTAATCCCAGCACTTGAGAGGCAGAGGCAAGCAGATATCTATAAGTTTGAGAACAGTCTGGTTTACAGAACTAGTGTCAGGAAAGGCTCCAAGGCTAAATGGAGAAAAAACAAAATAAAATAAATAAAATAAAGTCATTTAATATCTCTGCTCCTCTATTCCCCATCTAGAAAGCAATACATTAATCACAGGCATTTGGTAGGATCAAATAAAAAGTTTGCTAAAAATAGTTTTTCTAAGTGGACAGTGGGATCTTATTACAATTGATAGTATAGTCATGGAACATTTTAAATTTAAAAATTCAATTACAAAATTATTGCTGACATGTAACATTTGCAGATATAAAATGTGTCAAATGAATACATAAATCTTTTTCTGGCCCAAGAATTGGATCTTTTACTGATCTGTTTGTATCCTAACAGTTAGAGAAGAATTGGAGGGTATTTTAGGATCCTCTTCAGTAAGACTTATTACTATAATCCATAGTTAGCTTAGCACATATTAAGTAAAGGTGAGGAAATGGATCAAACATCCTTTTATTCTACTCGTGTGATCCCTGACCACCTGCAGTCCTACGCCATCAGCCTATTCAGCTTTTTCCAAGTCTGATCTAGCAAAATTTGCAGAGGACATATTATCTCATAGATTCTGATGTACTACTTGATAGAAGATGAAGGAGGGAGTTCTTCATGTCTCAAAGATCATCAAATATCATTAGGCTTTCCAATAAGTCATAATTAACTTTGTGTTTAAAGAAGGGAACAACAGGGTCAGCAGTCACACATTCTGGGAAGGCAGCCAAGACACTACCATGGGAGTAATGATGCCTGGGTATAAATTGAGTAGGCTGGACCTACAGTGTGTACAGACCAGGAGTGAGAGACTATTAACAGGACAAGGGAGAGATAAATGTCTAATAAGGTGAGCAGATGCCTTGGTAAGTATGGGACATTATCCTTTGACTTAATGACCAGAGTATGCATGCTCTCAATTTGATGTGGCTCTCTTCTAGAATTAGTTCCCACTGTACTCAAAGAATGAGTTTAAACTAAAGATAAGTAAGGGGACCATATTTCCTGCAATTTTAATGAAGTAGAGAGGAAAACAATGTTAGAGACTATAATGATAAAAATAGTAAATATATATTTGAGAAAAATTTCATGAGAATTCTTTGGTTCAAATGTTTGAAATGTTCTTGCCATTTAAAAAAATGCAGTTTGCTTTGAAAAGAGACAACTATTTCTTTAGAAAGTTCAAACTTGTGTGTCTGAGTTGCTTTATTATGCAAAGTGTTCTTCTTTTCAGTTCACTGCTATAGGAAATCCTACAGCCAAGTAGGCTTTAAGTTACCCACCCGCTTGGGCGTGGCCTCTTATGTTCAGTCAAAGTCAAGCATGTCTTCTTTTCTGGCTGCCGGACTCGGTTGTTGTTCTCCGTTCCAGCAGAGGATTCTGATTTGTGAGTCACCCCTGAATAAATAACCATCTATTATTCTCAAGTTTGAGCTAGTGTGGGATTTCTTTTAAGTGTCCTTCTTCAGTTCACCAATACTTTTGCTAAACAATAAGAGCAAGAAGAATAAGAACAGTTGATTTTTACCTCCTAATTCAAATAATGAGAAAAGTTTTCCATTCTGTAAGTACTTTGGCACTCAGTTCATAAATTCTGCTTGATTAGTTATGTGGGATTTTGCACCAAACTTTCAACATCCTTAAGTAACTATTTAATGTGTGCTCCTCACAGTGCATGGTTCTTTTAAAATACTCACATTTGTCCTTTTATAGCAATATAACAATAGTTAGACAAGCAGAAATGAAATTTAAGGAATGATTTTAGAAATTGCTTTCATGAATATATCACATTGTCAGTAAAGGCCACGTATTTGATTCCAAAGTTGTTGTCACTATTGCAAAGACAGCAATAAAGCTTTCCATTATTGAGATGACTAATATAGACATTATCTCAAAAATATAGATTGAAGGAAAAGACAAACATTAACCTTACATCTCCTCTCACACACATATGCACATGTGCATGCCCAAACACACACATACACACACACACAGCAGGCAACTGCACCTACATGCAAATGTGCACACAACCACATGAATACTCTAATAAACACAAAAATCACCTACACATACATCCCAGAGGAAATATATCTAATATTGGACATTTTAAAATTGAAATAGAAAACCCTATATATGCAGAAGTATATCTGAATATTTTTGAAGCCACCATACAGTACTAACAATGAGCAGCAAACATTCAAACTATTTTTTTAATCCACTTCCTAATTCTCTACTTTACTCTTTAAAATTGTATATAACTATGCTATCCCTTAAATGTTTAACGGAACATATTAATACAAAGACAACCTTAGTTTGCGAGTCTCAGAGCATCATTACCTCACATACACTTTGCAACTGAATTAATTGTATTTGCCTTAAAATGTAAGAGTATAAAATTCTGACCTTAAAAAGACAATTTTTATGAAAAACAAAGATATCATCAAGTCAGAAGAAGATATCTGTGTCTGAAGAAGATACTTTTGTCCTGTCTTCTGAATGAACCTGCTTATATTTTTGGTGTAGTGGTTACAGCAAGATGAATCATAGGACTGATTCTCTCAAGGAACATCATGCAGTCCTTCTTTTTTACTCCCGGTTTCTTTTAGTTGCAAGTTGTTCACATTCATTTTACAAAAGAATTTAGAGTTGGGACAGTGATTTGAAATCATAATAAAAAAAATCTAAAGTAATTACTGAGAAATAAAATGATGGCTCTGTTTGGGAAATTACCTAACAAACTCATTATCAAATCCTAAGATTTTATTTACATAGTATTTTAATCAGAAAAGTTCTAAATTTTCTTGGGATACATAAATCAGAAATTACAGTACAATAAAAAAAGCCTTTATTTTTATTCAAATACAATTAAAATATCTTCTAGAAGTGTACACATTACAAAAGATGAAAGATTAATTGATTATTAGACACTGTATATTTCATTGCTACTTTTAATATTGGGATATTTTGATTTTTAAATTTCTACATTGTAATTTTATATAGATTAAAAAGTTTATAACTAAATTAATATGTTATGTTAGCTCCAAAAGCTCTGTGCTTACTGCTTACAGTGAAGTTGTGAGACTTGTAACCTTCAGTGAGATTAGTGTACTTGAAAATCTTTCAGAATGCAACATGCCTTGACATAGGACCCTATTGTTTGTGTCCAGATGTAGCCCAGGCTGTTATCTGGTACGGGAAGTCCTTCGGCAAGTGTGTTGTTTTTATTAGCTTATGAATAAAGCTGCTTTTGGCCAATGGCTTAGCAGAATATAGCCAGGCTAGAATAGATACATAGAGAGATAATAGGCAGAGTCAGGGAGAAGCCACGTAGCTGCTGCCAAGAACAGATGATCCTGCTGCTGCCTGCCAAAATTTTGCCAGTAAGCCACAACCTGGTGGTGATAAACAGATTAGTGAAGATGGAGTAGTTTAGGATATAAAAACTAGCTAGCAATATGCATAAGCTATTTTCCAAATAGTATTGCATATAATGTAATTTCTGAGTGATTATTTAGGGTCACAGCAGAGAGGAGCAAATGAGCAGCCTCCCCCAATAGTTATTTATTACTAGTTCTTTTATTATCATTATCTTAAAGGGCTCATACAAATTGGATGGTGGTGGGACATGCCCCTTATCCCAGCACTCAGGATGCAGAGGCTGGCAGATCTCTCTGATTTCGATGCCAATCTGGTCTACGAGAGCTAGTTCCAGGACAGGTTCCAAAGCAACAGAGAAACCCTGACTGGAAATATAAACAAACAAACAAGCAAAAGGGAAATTAGTTTCCCACAAGGTTAATAAACTTAACTAAGTAAATTGAAACCACGATTTGATGCACAAATAACAAAAACTCAGAGACTGATATTGGGGTTTAGGCTGAAGACCACAGCGGTCAGACACCGTCTCTTAGCTCAACTTCAGTCTCAAATGGTGATGCTGCCTCCAGGAATATTAGAATGAGACTGTGTCTGAGAGATGTCTCCTCCCATCCTATACTAAAGGTGTGTACAACTGGGGTTAAAGGCATGTACAGCCCGGTTTCTATGGTTAACTAATGTGGCTACTCAGATTAAAGGTATATGTTGTCATTACCTAGTCTATATAGCTAACTAGTGAAGCTGATTTATTCTCAGATCTTCAGGTAAGCTTTATTTATTTATTAAAAGACAATTGAAAAGCCACTACACTGATTAAACAAATTAAACTTATATACTGTGAAAAGTAAATTTCATGACACACAATAGTAAAATTGAGAACATATTGCATAATACTTAGAAAAACAGCACATATGAATATGAAAAAGTCTTACACACACACACACAAAAACAACTACCTAGTAAATTTAAAAGATCACTATTTCAGTTTTATCAGTTCCAAAGTAAATATAACTGATGATTTTGGAAATGCTCAATCAACTGCTAACCTTAATATGTGAAATTTAGAATTTGT
>JAQHUG010000418.1:1216911-1229953 GCA_028555095.1 Dicrostonyx torquatus
CACTTTAGGTTTGGCAAGATACTTGTCTCTAGAGGGGATCCCAGATGTTCACAGGGATGTCCCCAGCTAGGTATTCGGGCAGCAGAGGAGAGGGTGCCTGAACTAGCCTTGTCCCATAGTCATATTAATGAATATCTTGATCATAACCATAGAAATTTTTTTGGAAGCATAAATAGCATTTCTAAGAAGAAATACAGGCTAAAAGCAAAGAGAGTGATATAAATCAAGATCATAGGCATGACCTCAATTTTCGGGTTTCTTTTCTTTGTCATGAAAATTAGCATCTATGGTAATGATTCGCAATATTACTTTTGATAATGAACTCAAGGCACTTTAGTAAAATGTGGAAATGTCTGACATTTCGTGAAAGATATTTTGTCGAGAAGCCTTTATTCTTTCATCTTTCACTGTATTACATTATTTGCATATTTAATGTAAAGATAATAGGATTTCTGTATGGCAAAACTCTTCTGGTACTTTTCCATAATTGAATTGTGCTCTTAGTGGGTATCTTGTGTGTATGTGAGCTTATGTAGTTTAGAAACCTTGCATTGTATTGCATGGATTGCTGCTTTAAAACGTTATGCACCAAGGAGATAAATGTCAAGCTCAAGAAGTTCAGACTCATAATTAAATCATCCTCCTTCCTCTTCACAAAACATGCATAGAAAATGACTCTTCCGTTTTTAACTAAAGTGGGGATGCTTTAATTCAACTTGCTTTGCATAGCTCTAATATTAGTCTAGTTGTATTGTCTTAGTCCTTCAAAATACTTCAAACTTCTACTGCATGATATGAGTCTTTCACAGCATTTATGCCCTTCCTTTGTTATATAAAACTATACAAGATACTTTGGATGCTGAATGTTATTATTGAACGTTTTCTTTGTTCAATAAAATCACTACATTTTATGAATAGTTTCAGAATAAAGAAGGTGGAAATTGAAAAATAGTTTAAAAAAATAAGATGGACTCACTATTCTACACATCACATATAAATCTGAATCTACATTAAATTTTTATGTGGGCTAAATGAAAAGTCTGGGCATGAATATTTTCAAGTATCTTAAAGTCTAACAAATCTGGAACATGAGAAATTAACATTATTCATTTATATGGATGAATTAGTGAATATTTTTATAAAATAAAGATTACATTATCAACTTTATAACAAGTTTTCTTTATGATATATCACATTCCAACAAAAAAGTAATTGCACACTTACATGTGCAGAAGCCATTCCTTTGCATTATTGAGGTTCTTACAAATATAACACACTGCTGCATATAAATTACTTCAGATGTTATAAAATGAAATTCAAGATAGAAACTATTGTAGAATATTAAGGAGATCGCAGAAAATTGTGTGCCAATGAAAATATTTATTTATTAGAAGTTATATTATTGTACATATAATGGAGAATATCAACTTAGAATGGGTATAATTTGATGATTTCTCTGTTAGACAGACAAATTATAATTAACTCTATCATAAATTTTCCTCAAAATTTTTTAAGAAATGGAGTCCTAAGGCTAAGTTACTGAGAGAGTCTGTGCCTTATGTGGGCTTATTCATAATAGGTAAAGACTCTCTCGGTGTCCTCCCATGGTAGTAGAAAGGAACAAAACCATGAGAACCTCTTTTAGTAAAGAACCAATCTCATCTTCAGGTCCCTGGCCTAATCATATAATCACCACCATTAAGACTAAAATAATAGCACTATTTCATTAGGAAATAGGGCCCAAAATATCTATTTGTCATAGAAATGAAGAATCTTTTTCTATTCTAATGTCATTCTGCTAACAGATAAAATAGTGTTTGTTATAGTAATAGTATTTAAGAAGAAATCTATCATTTAACAGTTTTGAGTTTAAAACGTGCTACTTCTTAGTAATGCTACGATATTAATGATCAGAAAGGCTTTTTTATCTTCTGTAACTAAAACCTTTCTAATGTTAACAAAATATTTTCCACTACTACTGAATTATGATAAACAGACTTCTTAAACCTTTGAATTTGAATATTTTAGATAAATCATTTAATATCAATTTGTAATATATTTTCTTTTTGCAACAGTTTTTTCCCTGAAGAGTGCAGTATCTTTGAGGTCTGTCAGTGTTATCTCTTAGTGTATGTTAAGATTATCTTTTAAAATATAAATAACTTTTCTCTACACTCAGTCCATCTTTATGAAAGATATGTTTCATAAACAATCATGATATTTGAGGCAGAACTTGTACGGATAAATCAGTACAAATATATGAAAACTTTGCACAATGACATCCAGTGGAGTCTCAGGTGAAGAACTGAACAGGAATTATTTACAGTAAGGACAATATTTCAAATTAACCATTTTGTGAAACAATTTGTCAGGAGCTTACTGCAACATTTAGAAAGTGAAATGAACATGGTAGGCTCACTAATCTGAAGACACAGCTTTAGGAAAATAATCACTGTCTTGCACAACACCATTTTAGCATAATCATGACAGTTCTAGATTGTCTACCAGAAGACAGTTCACACTTAGGTGGCTTTTAGATCATAGCAAAATCTCTTGTGTAGGGGGAGTGAACCCTATTCTGATTAGAAAAACATGGAACAAATTTTGAAATTTCCACATCACAAGTCACTTGTGCCATGTTACACATGCATCAACATCAGGAATGCCTTCTGAGAACTGAGAGTAGTATGTAAAACTCTCAGGAAAAGATGTCTCACAAGATTAATCTAGCTTTGGAGAAAATTTACTATTGACACAGGTTCTGTCTCCTAACACACTATGAAATGTTCTATTACTTCCAAATTAGCTTTAAAAAAAGAAAACAAAATTTCTGTATTATATTATACAAAACTCGATGAAAATATCATCAGAAATACAGATAATAAAATGCCATCAGTACCATTGGAATCTCTAGCACCTCAATTTTATTGCCTGTTTATATGCTATTTCCCCTCTGTTTTATGAAGTTTTGCTTTTATCCTTGTCAGTATGGGTTTCTGTATAGGTACTGTCTCCTTTCTTTGCAAAGCCAGTTTAGGTTCAGGATCTGACTTTGGGAAAGTAGGTTCAGTGATGAACTTAAAGATCTTCACTGTGGCTTTTGTTTTCATGTTTGCTTTGTCTGCTTCAAATTCCAACTATTTTTATGTGACATGAAGACTGCTAGGCTTAAGGACTGATTGGTGGAGTTCAGTAACTTGGTAAGTCGCATAGTCTTACATCCCTTCACTTCTCCTCAACTTCAGCGTGATTCTTCTTCTCTTTCTAATTCTTCTTCTTCTTCTTCTTCTTCTTCTTCTTCTTCTTCTTCTTCTTCTTCTTCTTCTTCTTCTTCTTCTTCTTCTTCTTCTTCTTCTTNTTCTTCTTCTTCTTCTTCTTCTCCTCCTCCTCCTTCTTCTTCTTCTTCTTCTTCTTCTTCTTCTTCTTCTTCTTCTTCTTCTTCTTCTTCTTCTTCTTCTTCTTTTTCTTCTTCTTCTTCTTCCTTCCTTCCTTCCTTCCTTCCTTCCTTCCATCCTTCCTCTTCCTCTGTCTCTTTTACTTTGTTTCCTCTGCCTATGTGTCCACCTTCCTCTAGTTGTCCACTTCTTTACTCTCTCTGGATTTTGAGAAAGTCTCATATTATCTTCAGCTTGCTTAAACTGATCATCTTTCTGCCTCTACTTTCCAAGTTTTGTCATTTTAGTGTGTGCCATACTTACCAATATTTTCTTTATATATTTGTTATTGGAAATTTGAATTACTTTCATATTTCTTGAATATTATAAATAATAATACAGTAAATATAATAGTGAAGGTCTTTTTTGAGTTTCTGCTAACACTTATTTTAGATAAGTATTCAGCCGTAGATTTTGTACTTCTATTGATGTTTGTGTGAAGGTCCTGCATCCATTTTCTGTGCAAGCTATGTAATGACATATTTCTACCAATGATGAAAAAAATATGCTCAAATTCATTCAAATTCTGTCACAGATAAATAACTAACATGCACAATCACACACACACACACACTTGTTATATTTGTGCTGGCAAAGTTATTATAAGATTGAATTTTAAATGAGGTTTGATTTGTTTTTACTAATCACTATTCACATGGAGCATTTTTTCATATACTAATTAAACATTGGTATCCTTTTGGGTGGCAGGATGTATCTGGTTTTTAGTTCTTAGTACATTTTAGCAACCGGGCAATTACTTCAAGCTGTTGCAGTCTAGGGCTTTCAACATCTTTTTAGACCACCAGTTCCATGCCAGAATTCAGGTTTCCAGATGTTTATTTCATCATTCATGTGACCTTTGACACTGTTGATTAGTTACATAGTTAACAAGGTCAAAAAATCTGTCATAGTTCCTTTGCCCCCCCCCCAAATGTTTTGCTTTAACTTCTGCTATTCAGAAGTTGAAATGAGGTTAAACCAAGTGCAGTGAAACAGACAAGTGAGACCCTGACCCTATAGGAACACTAATTTAATTTGTAGATAATTATCACTAAAAATAGTTATTTTTAGAATGTATATTTTCCATGTTTTTTTTTAAATAACAAAGAAAGAAACCGGAAACAACAAAAATCTGCATGGTAGGAAGGATGGCTCAGCATTTGAGAGAATTTACTTGCACATGACCCAGCTTAATTCTTCAGCACCAGTGTGGTGGTTTACAACTGTTGTTTATCACTTCAGTTCCACAGCATTAACTATCCCCATCTTCCATAAGCTCCTGTCAGGCACACAGTGCCCTAACATATATGCAGAGTGTGATGGTTCAAATAAACACTGACTGCTTAGGGTCATATATTTGTTTAGTCATGAGGAAATGAAACAATCTGATATGATTAGAAGGACTAGAGGTGTGGCCTTGTTAAAAGAAGTGTGTCCCCAGTGGTAGGCTTTGAGGTTCAAAAGCCTATAATCTCATTTCTCCTTAGTCTTTTGAACAAGATATGGCTCTCAGCTATTGCGCTACCATCTGTCTACTTGCCACCATGCTCCCATGATGACAGTGAATTAAATCTCTGAGTCTGTAAGCAATCCCCCAGTGAAATGATTTCCTTCAGAAGAGTTGCTTTGGTCATGATGTCTCTTCACTCTAACAGTACCATGACTAAGAAACAGGAAAAACATAGACATACATAAAATACAACAAATACTTCTTTAAGGAAACTGGTATAGAACTGACAGGTAAACCAGAAGCAATATATATTGATTAATGTTTCTAATCAGAAACAATTAAGAATTTGGTTTAAAATATTTTCTTGAAAAGATTGTGACTCTTTTAAGAGAGTAGGGTTCTTTCTCAAAGAGTATAATACACATGATAAAAGAAAATTATGTATAGCTGTACTTTGAATATATAGCGTCACTTATTTACTCATAATTTTCTATTTTGCAATGAGATGTCATTGAAATTTACAACTACTTGAAAAAAAAGATGTCGATTATTTCCTATATAAAAGAATCCAATGTGTGAAAATGATGTCTTCCATTTTTAGAAGTGGATTCATCAGAGGCAGTGATGGATACACCCATCAAGTGATTTTAGGACCAGGTGTTTGCTTAGTTTCCCATGTAATTGTCCGCTTGCTTTTTTCTACTTCAACGATTTTTCTTTAAGCGCTTTGTCAAGTACCCAATGTAGTTTCAACTTATGGTTAGAGCTTGATTGTCTGCTGAGAATAAAATGTTATAGGCTTCTTGTGAGGAAACTTGATTTTCAGAGTTAATAGACATCTGTATCTTCTCTACTTGTAATTAAGATATGTTTTGACATTCAGGCTACTTTTTTAGCTAAGAAATTTTGAATAAAAGTCAAATAAATTGCTGTCTTTATTTCTACATTGTAAATAACATCCAACCAAATAAATATTTGAATATTTACTTACATGCAATCTTTCAAACATTTTTAATATGCAAATAATTATTATACCAACAAGAAGTTATAAAAAATTTAAAATTTTTATGTTGTATATAAACATAGGAAATCTCTAGTTGACTGACAGATACTTCTCCTTTTCTCTGAAAGTATTTTTCACCAGGTTGGATGATTTGTCAAAATATTTTTACCACAATACATAACAAAGTCTAGCAAATTTAAAACCCTGTACCAGAATCAGGTTATCTCTTTTTGAGCTGTTGGCTGGTGAGGCACAGAGATGCCAAATATTAAAACTATTGTTAATACTTTTAGCTATCTTTGAAGACTTGAGAGTAAGATCTTATTGCTATAGACACCACACAATTAAGCAAAAATCAAACTGGTACTCACATAGAATCCTCACTCCTGCTGAATAACTTTTATAGTACCATAAGATGCAATACATGCTACCAGAGCAGAAAACTTAGTTAGCTATAAACCCAGTGAGTTACAGAGATGATTAGCTTCATATATAGGCCCATTGTTGCAAAGGTGGCACTAATGTCACAGGAATAACTATATTCTCTTTGTATTTTATTTTTCCTTGTTGGATGGATGGTAAATTCACACTGTTTCTCTACATCTTAATTTACCCACAATCAATGTACTCTATACATTGTGGTTTAATTCAGTGCATAATAATTTTCATAGATTTGTTGATATGGTAATATTAGCTGTTTATTTCACTGCAGAAAACCATCTTTGTAATTCCATGAATCTCCATCTGATTTCTTTTTAATTTTTTTAGTGTTAGATGAGGCTTTTATTTTTTCTAATAATTTTTATTACTTTATAAATAATAACATTCAAAATTTCCACTTCCTCCCCTTCTCCCACTTCCCTTCCACTCCTCCCATCACTCTCACCCTCCAGTTCTAAGAAAAGTTCTGTGGGAAGTCCAAGGCCCTTTCCTGTCCATCCAGGCTTATGATGGTATGCATCCAAATAGAATAGGAATCTGAAAAGCCAATACATGCAGTAGAGACAAATCCCAGTGCCATTATCATTGGCTTCTCAGTCTGTCTCAATTGTCAGCCACATTCAGAGGGTCCAGTTTGATCCCATGCTTGTTTAGTCTCAGTCCAGCTGGATTTGGTAAGCTCCCATTAGATCAAGTACATTCTCTCAGTGGGTGGACCAACACCTAGCAGTCATGACTTTCTTCTACTCTTCAACTGGACCTTGGGAGCTCAGTCCAGTGCTTCCATGTGGGACTTTGTCTCGATCTCCATCTGTCGCTGGATGAAGAACTTTTGGAGGCATCACAATCGCTGACTTCAAACTCTACTACAGAGGTACAGTAATGAAAACAGCCTGGTATTAGCATAGAAACAGACAGAAGGTCCAATGGAACCTAATCAAAGACCTGGATATTAATCCACACACCTTCAATCACCAGATTTTTGACAAAGAAGTAAAAAATATCAAATGAAAAAAAGAAAGCATATTTAACAAATGGTGTTGGCATATCTGGATATCAACATATAGAAGAATTAAAATAGATCCATATCTATCACCAAACTCAAGTCCAAATGGATCAAAGACCTTAACATAAAGCCAGCCACACTGAACCTTATAGAAGAGAAAAGTGGGAAGTACTCTTGAACACATTGGCATAGGAGACCACTTGTAAATATAACCCCAGCAGCAAGCACAAACACTGAAAAAAAATTAATAAATGAGACAGACTGAAGCTGAAAAGCTTATGTAACTCAAAGAACACAGTCAACAAGACAAAACAATAGCCTACAGAATGGAAAAAGATCTTCAACAACTTCACATAAGACAGAGATCTTATCTCCAAAATATACAAAGAACTCAAGAACTTAGTCATCAAAAGTACAGATAATCCATAAAAAATGGACTACAGACCTAAAGAGAAAATTCTCAACAGAGAAATCTAAAATGTCTGAGAGACACTTGAGGAAATGTTCATCATCCTTAGTCATCAGAGAAATGTAAATCAAAACAATTGCGAGAATCCATCTTATGACTTATAATGGCCAAGATCAAAAAAGCTGATGACAACTTATGCTGGAGAGGTTGTGGGGTAAAGAAAACTCTCCTGCTTTGCTGATGGGAATGAAAGCTGTTATAGACCCTTTGAATTTCAGTGTGATGATTTCTCAGAAAATTAGGAAACAACCTTTCTCAAGACCCTGTAATACCACGTTTGGGTATATACCCAAAGGATGCTCAATAGTGCCACAAGGACATGTTCACACCTATGTTCATAGCAACATTATTTGTCAGAGGCAGAACCAGGAAACAACCTAAATGCCCCTCGACTGAAAAATGGATAAGGAAAATGTGGTACATTTACACAATACAGTACTACACAGCAGAAAATAGTAATGACATCTTGGAATTTTTTTGGGCAAATGAATGGAGCTAGAAAGCAGCATTTTGTAACATTTTGAGCATTTTGAGGTAACCCAGACACAGAAAGATAATTATCACATATACTCATTCATAAGCAGTTCTTAAATATAAAGCAAATAAAACAAGCCCACAAATCACAATCTCAGAGAACCTAGACAACAATGATGAAACTAAGAGAGACATACATAGATCTGATCTACATGGGAAGTATAAAAAGACATGATCTCCTGAGTAAATTGGGAACATGGGGACCTTGGGAGAGGGTTGAAAGGGGAGGATAGGGGCAGGGATGGGAGCAGAGAAAAATGTAGAGCTCAATAAAAATCAAGGGAAAAAATTCTTAAAAATATAATTTGGATGTGTTTTGAGTCATTTTTTCTCCTTTATATCTGTTTTCTTTCATTTCTCTGAAATCAGAAAAATACAAAGATTAAATTTTTAGTTTTTATCACTTAAAATTTTCCTCAATAAAATATTGAAATTCACTTAAGAATTTGACTTTCCAAAAAAAAACCAAAGGATAATTTTTGTTTCTATTATAAATATAATATTAATTATTTTTGTTTATGGACAGCCAATCAAAAAGCAGAAATATAAACAACTGTAAAGAATGTAAAAAAGAAAAAACATGTTTTGAATAAATTATTAACATCAAAAATATTTCAAAATCATCCAGTGATTTATGTTATTGTTTACTTTGTCTACTGTCTATGTGATTTTATTAGAGCTATATTATTTCACTTTTAAACAAATATTATACTGTTATTTCTCTGCTTATTGTTGATTAATATAAAAAATCTGACAAAAATTTATTTGTTCATTTTCAAATTTCTTTGGATCTTAAATATGGTAATAAATTACATGATAGAAACTTTACTTTTTACTTAGATTTTTATATATTTCTAATATTTAAGACCACTAGAACACAATTTTTGAAAAAATTGCAGTTATACTATCATTTCATCAGAGTTTAAATAGATAAAGAATAATATAGAAAGTATTCGAAAGTGTCTTAAATAAAAATTTGACTATATATTCTTATCTGTCTATTACATAGGTTGGAATACAAAATTTGACTAATTATTTCTAAAGAGCACCACTTATGTATGCTTACAAGTAAATAGTGATTTTTAACTTTTGTGAATATAATTCAAATTTCTTTTATTTGTGAATTCACAAATTTATATTTGTGAATATATTCAAATCTTAACCAAGCTTGTGGATATGTAACTGTTTTTCATGATTTCTTCTGGAGAGTCATTAAGAAATATCTATATGTAGATGTTTTAGTTAGGAAAGTTATGTTCAATCCAATGAAGTGATGCTATCTAAGTTCTGCTTTGAAAATTAAGTTTATTTATGGTACGTACAAGAGTACGAATAAATTAAAGGCATTCACATTACTCGAAGTGAAGTACCTTGAGTAAATTACTCACAGCAACTGCATTGAAGAGCTTGCCATGTTGCAAGAAAGATTTTTTAAGGATTTATATTTAAATAAGATCAGACTATGTCTTTGCAACTTGATAAGTTTTACCACCCTTGTAACTACATCCACAAGAAAAGTTCCTGGGCATTTTTGAGGATTTCCCATGGCTGATCATAGCTTCTCAGAGGAGTTGTCCATCAGTCATGACTTTCACTTCAGATTCGCATCCTGTAACAGATAATGCCAGAATAACAGCTCCAGCAAATCATTACAAACTATTAAATAATGAGGTTTTCAGACAATTTCTTCTCCTATTAAAGAAAATATGAAGATAACGTCTGAACTGAGTAACTTAAGCAGTCAAATTGTTTACAAATAAAACACAAACCAGGTTAAGAGAAAATTAAAAGGGGCAGCAAAATTTCCAATCTTCATATCAACAAATACATGAACATCTTGTAGAGCTATCTGGAAAAAATTGCCTGTGTCAGGCATAAATTGACATAATCTAAGATTTATGTTTGGCATATCTTTATTATCATCGTCTATGTGGGAGATATGGTTTCTGATAATTAGCTAGTGGACATTTTTTTTAAAGTACAAATCTATGTCCTTTAATATACCACAAGACTTATTTTCTCCTCTTCCCTAATTTTCCTTGTTTTCAACTGTATTAAAGATTAGAGCCTTTGTTGAAGCAATTTAATATTGTACATGATACTGACTTTACAAACAAGATCACTTTCAGTCATCCAACTAATCAAAATATTACCGTTTCATAAGTTATAAATGAATAAGTAAATTACCTTTATGTTGCTCAATTCTTTGTATACACATTCAATTCAGATTTGTTTAGATCAAAGAGATCTGGAGTCTTTTAATATCTAAATAATATAGATGCTGCATAATTTAAAATACTATTGAAATCAGATCTATAACAAGTATCCATTATTTCTTTCACTTATATCCACATAAATTAATCAATTTTATATAATTCTGTTTAATTTATCATGAGTTTACATTTGTGTCCATAAGAAATACATTGCTAAGTGAAAGTAATTTAGACATTTGATTAGAGAGTGTTCAGAATATTTCTGTTTACGATTTCTGTCCTCTATCCATTTAACTCTAGCAATATTATGTGAAACAGTTGCTCAGAGACTGAAAAGAGGACTTAATACAGTATTGACCAATCTTTAATCCGTTAGCAAATGCATATCATGGGTCCTTTTTTTTTTGTACCCATCTTCTCCTTGACGATTTGACCCACTTTCACTCATGGTATTCAATGTTCTTGCAGTTATCATCAGTTCTCAAAGTGTTCCTTTCCTGACAGAAAAGACTATGTCAGTTTTCTGCAAGTTTTCAGAGAGAATTCACTGGAATACAAAATGAAGTTGTCTGAGTAAAAAGAATAAAAGGTATTCTTTTCCATCAATCAGATTCAATAGGAAATGAAGTCTACTGTAAGATAGCACTTCTGTCATTTAAGGTCAGAGGAAAATTACTCAGAGGATTCTGAAGCTAGTGTTCCCCCTTTCTGAGCTCTAGAATCTGTGAGATTGGGGTGTTTTCTCTGCTTTTTACCTGCATGAATGGGAATAAAGCTACTTCCGCAGAAAGGAATTTTTATTTGTGAGAAGAAATTAATTTTTATGCCAGAGTGTATCAGTTCTTGGTCTATCCTCTACATTATACTGCCATATTTATTTTCTGAGTCTATACATGAGGTTACTTGTTTAAATAACCTGTTCCGGTGATATATACATCTAAGAATTCCTGGTCAAGACATAGTCCTTTCCAACACTGACTCATCTTTATTTAAGTTTTTATCTCATCCTGCAAGGTGGGATAACCAGAAGTTAGCATTTTGTGAAATCTCTTTTCAGGAGACAAGTCCCTCTCTAATTTGCATATTTTTTGCTTCTTTTTTTTTTCTTTTCTTTTTTATTTATTATGTATACAATATTCTGCCTCCATGTATGCCTGCAGGCCAGAAGAGGGCACCAAATCTCATTACAGATGGTTGTGAGTCACCATGTAGCTGCTGGGAACTGCACTCAAGGCTTCTGGAAGAACAGTCAATGCTCTTAACCACTGAGCCATCTCTCCAGCCCATTTTTTGCTTCTTCAGCATTAAATTTCCTACATATTCTCATTTCTTCAGGCTCTACAGTTTTAATTTTCTGAAAGATTGAGTGTACAACTGAGTGTAGTATGATATGTACAAATGTATGATAAAGGGCAATTTAAATTGTTTAATGTGTGACTGTTTAGTTTATCAAACATTAATTATTGAAAACGTATTTCTTTCCATATATTTCATTACTGGCATTCTTTAAGGAGGCCACTAAGGAACAAGGAATATATTTAGAAAATGAGAAAATGCCACAGCCATGTGACAATACACAGACTAATAGAAATTTCTTAATTTCAGTTGTAAGAGCTAGTTATAAATGCTCCTGAGCCATTGTTTCAAGGAGTGCTGTAATTAATTAGTTTTTGTGTGATTATTTTGGACTGGGCAGATGGGAAAAGGAAGACAGTCAAAGATTACAAACTCTAAGGATCCTCAAAGATAATCACAGGTAAGACTCCTAGCAATACTAGGGAGAGTTGCTGAATTGACATTCTTCTATAATCAGATTGGAGACTACCCTTAATTGTCATAAAACTTTCAACCACTAACTGATGGAATATGATCAGAGTGATTCACAGTCAATCACTGGACCAAGCTCCAGGAGTCCAGAAGATAAGAGGCGGAAGGGATTCCATGAGCAAGGAAAGCCAAGATCATGATGGGGAAACCCATAGATACAAATGGCCTGAGTTCATGGGCGCTCACGGAGTCTAGAACAAGTGAGCCCGCAAGGGACAATCTAGGTGCTATGCATGTCGGTAGCAGTTGTGCAGCTTCATCTGCTGGTGACGCCACTAGCAGTGGATTCAGGATTTACCCATGGTGCATGATCTGGCTTTGCAGAACCCACTCCTTGTGGTGCGATGCCTTGCTTAACATTGATGCAAGGAGGAGGATCTTGGTACTGCCTCAAATTAATAATGCCAGGATTTGTGTACTCCCTATGAGATGCTTTACCCTTTATGAGGAGAAGAGAGGGGCAGTAGAAAAAACGATGATGGGAGGGAATAAGAGAAGAGGAAGGGAAAACTATGGTTGATATATAAATTAAAGTATTAAAATAAAAACAATGTAAATATATTTTCATTTATTTCTGCTTCATTTATAAATGTGCTATAATTTCTCAATGCTCTTTTCTCAAATTTATTAAATAAACTTTATTATGTCCAGTTTCTTGAGTTCTT
>JAQHUG010000418.1:1318416-1339179 GCA_028555095.1 Dicrostonyx torquatus
GTGACACTCGTTCTCCAAAGAGGCCATAACTAATCAAACTAAGCCACACCTTCTAATAGTATCACTCACTATCATATTATTGGGATCAACTGTAATCATACCACCACCAATTGCTTATTTGACCCTGGTAAATGATACATACTAAGAAAATCATTCATGAATTCATAGTTTCCAATTTGTTTCAGTAAAAGAATTTGAAATATATCTTTAAAGTTTTCTAGAGTTGATTTATGTCTGTTCTTATATCTCCCTTCTCACTTCTAATTTGTTAATTAGATTCTTTCCTCTCTGTCTTTTATTTTATTCAGATAAGGATTGTTAATCTTAACTGATTTTTGAAGAACCAATACTTCGTTTTAGTTATTTTTTCATATTGTTTGTTGTTACTCTCAATGTTTTTTTATTGGATTGGTTTCTGCCTTGATTTCAAATATTTCTTACCATCTAGTCCTTTTGGGTGTAATTTCTTTAGTTTGTTCTGGAGCTTTCAGATGTGTTATTAAGCTATTAATATAAAAACTCTTCATTTTTACTTTATGTAGGCACTTACTGCTAAGAATTTGCTTCTTACATCAGCCTCCCTTGCGTCCCATAAGCTTGGGTATGTTGAATATTCATCTTTATTCAATTAAAGAAAGTCTTTACTTTCTCTCTTAAATTCTCATTTTTCTTTCAGTGGTGGATCATTCAGTTCTCATGGGAATGAAGCTTTATGTTGTTTCTGTGGTCGATATCCAACTTGGTCTGTGGTGGTCAGATACGATTCAGGAATTCGTTTTCATTTTTCCATGTCTGTGGAGCTTTGCCTTGAGATGGAGCAGGTGCTCAGTTTTGGAGAAATTTCCATCATTTGTTGAGAAGATGGTATCTTTTGTGTTTTGTTTCAAATGTCATTGAGCTACAATATTTTCCTCTTTAGTTTTAATATGGATGAACTACCTCTTGGCAAGATCAGGCTATTGAAGTTTCCTACTCTCGGTGTGTAAAAAAATGTCATTTTTGTGATATAAGTCATATTAGAATTATTTTTATGAGCTCAGGCACCCTCAGAGGTAACACATGTTTGGTTCATTGATATCAAGAATTGCAATGTCATCTTGGTGGATTTTTCCATCGATGAGTATGTACTGTCTTTCCCTATCTCATCTGATTAGTTTTGACTTTAAGCCTGTTTGTAAGATTTTTTAAAATGGCTATCTCAGCTTACTTTGTAGGTCCATTTGCTTGATATTATTTTCCATCCTTTTACTCTGATGTATTGTCTATCCTTGATATAAAGGTGTGTTTTGTGGATTCAATGGAAGGATGTATAATGTTTACACATTCGTTCTGTTCGTCTAGGTCATTTTATTGAGACCACTGATTTTGCGAGTTATCAATGGTGTGTTTGTTAATTCCTACTATTGTATGTTGTTCTTATTTTGTATGTTTGTTACCCCGTTCAGATTTGGTTCTCTGAGATTATTTATTCCTTGGATGTGGTTAGATTTTTTAAGTTGAATTTTTCCTTCTAGCGATTTCTATGTGGATGGATATATAGAAAGAAATTGATTAAATTTAATTTTATCAATAAATAATTTTATTTCTCATCTATTATGATTGGAAATATTTCTTGGTATAGTATTTTGAGATGTTATATATGATTTCTTAGGGTTTTTAGAACATATGTCTAGTCCCTTATCTTTTAGAATTTCAATTGAGAAATAACGAGTTATACTACTATGTCTAAATTTCTATTTTACTTGAACTTTACCCCTTGCAGCTTTTTAAAATTCTTTCTCTGTTCTTCAAATTTTATGTTTTGATTATTGTATGTCAATCAAAATTCCTTTTCTAGTTCACTATATTTGATGTTTTGTTTGTCTTTTTTGCCATGTCCTTCTTTAATTTGGGGAATTTATTTCCTGTGATATCACTGAAAATATTTTCTGTGCCTTTGTCCTAAATTATATTCTTATTATTCTTATTTTCAGATTTGGTCTTTCCATGGTGTTCCAGATTTCCTGGATGTTTTGTATCAGGCTCTTTCTTTAAATTCTATCAAGTGAAGTATCCATTTCTTCTACTGCAGTTTTTACTGTCTGCTATTTTATCTTCCATTTCTTGCATTCTGTTGGTGAGGCTTGCCAGTCACTTTCCTGGTTCTAATTGTTTTTTTATTTCCAGATCTTGTTCAGTTGGAGCTTTCTTTATAAATTCTATATCTACTTTATAATATTGAAAATACTCCATTCATTTTTTTCACTCTTTGTTTTTGTTTCTATAGATTTCTTCATGGGGTTGCTTCATTTCTACTTTAATAACCTTAATATTAAATATTATTTAATGACTTTTTCTTGGGCTTGAGCTTTGTTGAAAAAATCAGGCATGCTGTGATAGAGTTGTTAGTGTCCAGTAGAGACATTGTCTAGACTGATATTGTGTTACCATTCTGGAATCTAGGATTCTAGGTTTGGAATGTTTGAAATTTTATTTTCTAATATCTGGCCTTGTCTTTTGTTGGGTGGGTGCTTTGTCCTTGGTTTATCTTTCCTTCTCTAGTTCTTAAGAGGGTGTGGTGACTGTGTGTTTTATTTTTATATTCCTTTTTTATTACTTTATAAATAATAACAATCAAAATTCTCATTTCCTCTCCTCCTCCCACTTTCATCCCCCTCCTACACAGACCCTCTCCCATCACCCGCTCCAGTCTTGGAGAGGGCAAGGCACCCTGGCCTGTGGGAAGGCCCAGGCCCTCCCCACTACATCCAGGCTTAGGAAGGTATGCATCCAAATAGACTAGGTTCCCAAAAAGCCAGTACATGCAGTAGAGACAAATCCCAGTGCCATTATCATTAGTCAATCAGTCTGCCCCAATTGTCAACCACTTTCAGAGGGTCCAGTTTAATCTGATGCTCATTCATTCCCAGTCCAGCTGGAGTTGGTGAGCTCCCATTAGCTCAGACACACTGTCTCAGTGGGTGAACCAACCCCTAGTGGTCCTGACTTCCTTGCTCATATTCTCCTTCCTTCTCCTCTTAAACTGGACAATGGTTCTATGGTAATATTCAAGATAGTCATCAGTCTGACTACAGGACAATGCCAGTTCAAGCACCCTCTCGTTCACTGCCCAGGGTCATACCGCCCCGGAGACACGACTTTTGCCTGGCGATCTTTTCTGCTTCCAATTTCCAGGAGGATCTATATGTGTTTTTCCTTGTGTTCACCTTATTACTGAGCGTCTCTAGAATAGCGAAATATAGGCTCAATGATTTTTGTTTATGTCTAGAATGCACTAATGAGTGAGTATATACCATATTAATATTTTTGAGTCTGTGTTATCTCACAGGATAGCGTTTTCTACATCCTTTCATTTGCAGGCAAAATTCAAGATGTCATTGCTCTTTACGGCTAAGTAGTACTCTAATGTGTAGATGTGACACACTTTCTTTATCCATTCTTCCGTTGAGGGACATCTAGGTTGTTTCAAGATTAATAGCCAGAGAATGTGTGTTTTC
This sequence comes from Dicrostonyx torquatus, assembly GCA_028555095.1. Classification (NCBI taxonomy): domain Eukaryota; kingdom Metazoa; phylum Chordata; class Mammalia; order Rodentia; family Cricetidae; genus Dicrostonyx; species Dicrostonyx torquatus. The sequence continues at coordinate 1,321,914 of JAQHUG010000418.1, forward strand.
TAGTAGGGAATCCTTCTGGAATTCCTGGTTTTGCTACTGGAGGTGCTGCATAGAATGTGTGTCTAGGCAAAGGGAGCTGACACTGAAATTGGAACAGGAAAAAGTGGGGCTGAAATAATACAAAATAGAGAGGAAATCAGGATGTTCTGCCAGGATCTGTTTAGGATCCTGGGAATGGCGGAAAAGAGGAAGGAGATACCACACCATGTAGTATGCAACAGAGCTAGGGATTAGACTGGAGGAAAATAGGAGGAGTGAACATATGAAGTTTGCCTACCAGGTTGCTTCTTTGGGAGACTTGGCTGGAGGGTCCACAGGGTATGCCAGATGGAACTCATAGCGAGGTTAGCAGTTTGAGTTGGGGGGAATATTGGAGAGGATCTGAATGATCCTCTGCAGAAAGGGAAAGAAAGGAGGGCAGCCATCGTAGGCAGTGTGCTACAGAGTGGGGGTGAACAGGGAAAGTGAGAATTGGATTTAAAAAAGGAATGAGAGGTGAAGATCCAGAGTTAGTCCACACTACTTTCTGGTAGGAGTTGCCTGATAGTTCCCAGGAAATGCCTGCTGGAGATGGGACTATGATACTTGACTAGTTGGGAAGAAAAATATACACAGAAGGAGCTTCCAAAGGTAACTTAGATAGAATTGTAGTTTTGTATGTTCTGACTAGAAGCCATTAGGGTTATACTTAGTATTTGTTACATATCCTTTCTTTGTAGATGTGTTTCTCTTAGGATTTCTTGAACTGCAAGCTTATGACAGACAAGAGACAAAACCTTAAGCAGAAATAAAAATAGAATTATTTTTTCTTGGCCAGAAGAGGGGTTAACTGGATTCCAGGGTAAGGAGTTCTCTCTATACTTTCCTAACCCTCAAACTTTACTTTTGTTCTTTTTTACTTTCATCCCACCCATCACATAAGCCAGCTAACATTTTTTTTTTTCTGAATCATCCATATCTCTTTTGGGATCTTTGAACACTAAGGTGATGATGTTTGAAGAAGTGAATTAAAACATCAGAAATATCATTTCAATTAATATAGAATGTATTGTAATTTCATATGTTATAACTATAAAAACCAAACAAATATCTTTTACCCAATTACCAGAAATTCAATGAAAGAGGGGTGATATGTGAATGGATATGAGACATTATGGCCTGCCCTTAGCAGTTGAATGGAGATAGGTCGAAAGAAATTTAAAAAGCAAACCAAGTTTTATGATTTCAAAGAAAAAGGATCAAGTAATAATATTTTCCATTAAAATATAAAAACCAGACAGGCCATGGTGAACAGTTATTCTTGATTTCTTTGTTAGTTGTGAGGTTATAGCTAAGTTCCCACTTAATATGAGAGGCTGGAATATTTTCATAATTTTTTAGAATGTTCACTCTCTATGTTCAACAAGTAGAATATCATGTACCATATTTATAATTATTCTAATATATATATGTATATTCATACATATATATTTCAATATATGTATGAAAAAATCTCATGAATAGACTCATGCTCACTTGCTATTTTGGGTTTATTCATTTATCATTTTTATGTTATAATCATCCTCCTCCAGAGGCAAATGGACTGATAGACACCATAATGTGACCCAGACATAAGTCTGGATAGGACAAAACCTGCAGGGTTTAGAAATGTGTAAAAGAACTGAATAAATCATATAAAGGCCAACATAGAACAAGACTGAAAAAAACAGAATAACATAGTAAATTAAAAGGTGCAAAGGAGACCAAGAAAATTTGTTAATTCAAGAAGTACGACGAAGATAAGAATTGTGTATCATTTATAATAAGAGTAAAATAACAATGTAAAGTGTATTATTGATGACTTTTACTTAAATATCCATTCTTTTTTGACGTTGCACAAACATCAGCTTAACAAAAACTGAATGGTATTTTTTTTTAGCTTACTGGTGTGTCTTTTATATCTTTTAGTAGCAGAACAATCTGCTTAAAAGGTTTCTATGGCATTTAAATACAAGCAGCCTTTAGATTTTTTTTTTAAAAAATAGTCTTATCTCATGCATTTTGTGTTCATCCTTTAGTTAGTCACCACCCATTACTTAGTAGATATTATGAAAAAGAATTGTAATATTTTCTCTGCAAATTAGGAAACAACTTACCTCAAGACCCAGCAATACCACTTTTGGGTATATATCCAAAGGATATGCAATCATACCACTAGGACATGTGCTCAACCATGTTCATAGAAGCATTGTTCATCTTAGCCAGAACCTGAAACCAACCTAAATGCCTCTTGACCTAAGGATAGATAAGAAAAATGTGTTACATTTACACAATGGAGTACTACACAGTGGAAAAAATGACATGTTGAAATTTGTGATAAAATGGATGGATCTAGAAAACATACTGAGTGAAGTAACCAGACTCAGAAAGATAAATATTAAATGTACTCACTCATAAGTGGCGTTTAGACATAAAGCAAAAAAAAAAACCCACCTACACTTAACAATCTCAGAGAAACTAGACAACAATGAGAACCCTAAGAGAGACATATGTGGTTTTAATGTACATGGTAAGTAGAAAAAGAGAAGATCTCCCGCATAAATCAAGAGCATGGGGATCATGGGAGAGGGCAGAAGGGGAGGGGAGAGGAAGAAAACAGAGCAGAGAAAAATATATTGCTCAATAAAAACTATTAAAAATTAAAAATTTAAAAATGTGTCATTTATATAGCATGTCTGAAAAAAATTATTTTTGGTATTGTTAAACTTTCCATCTTCTTTATGTTAGGGTAGTAGCTAAATATATTAAAAAATCTACCTGAGATCTACCAATTATTTTCATATACACATTGATATATTAAAGTTTCTATAATTAATTGGGTGGTGGTGGTGCTTTCCTTTAATCCCAGCACTCAGGAGGCAAAGACAGGCAGATCTATGTGGGTTTGAGGCCAGCCTGGTTTACAAGAACTCGTTCCAGGACAGACTCCAAAACTACAGAAAAACTCTGTATTGAAAAAAAAATCCCAAAAAACAAAAAACATTTCTGTAATTGTGAAAATCAATAAAAATACAGACTAAGCTATTACATTGGGTAAATTACTCTGAATGTTGTTCCTGTAAGAAGCAGTGTGAACAGAAACAGACACCTGATTCCTTGAACATGTAAATGAATTTTGCAGACCAAATAAGATATTCAGCATGCTCAGGGTTCTCCTCTCTCAGGAACATTTTTTAGCCTTTTAAGCTCCACAACTATAAGGAAAAGCTCTTGTGATGTCAGTCACCCAAATTGTGGAATTTTGTAATCACTTAGTCCTAACCAGAGAAACTCGCTCTTGCAGTGGATGGACATTAACAGGGAGCCATATGATTGAACATTATGTAGAGGTTGAGAAGCTTTTGACCACTGAGCCTTACATGAGATATTTTTATCCAATTCTTTCCTAAGCATGCAGAGTCTATGTTGAAAAGCAAGTGGAAATGTTCTAAGAGCCAGAAGTGTTAGATGAATTCAAGTAATTTTATTCACACAGGGCAGAGAGGATAGTCATATGAACTCAAGAATATGAATCATGGCTTGGCTAAGCCATATAAAACAGCAAGCCAGACAAAGTTCTAGAATGAAAGAGCAGAAAGAAACATTAATTTTCATGCATACTTGAGGAACTGGTGACCTGTGTTTCTTGCTGGGAAAAATTGGATTTTCTTTTATTAAAAAAATATGTATTTATTATATTCTGTCTGTGTGTATGTATGTCTGCAGGCCAGAAGAGGGTACCAGACCTCATTACAGATGGTTGTGAGCCACCATGTGGTTGCTGGGAATTGAACTCAGAACCTTTGGAAGAGCAGGTAATGCTCTTAACCACTGAGCAATCTCTCCAGCCCCCAAAAGAAAGTTGATTTTTTTTTTCGAGACAAGGTTTCTCTGTAGCTTTGGAGCCTGTCCTGGAACTCACTGTGTAGACCAGCCTGACCTCAAACTCACAGAGATCTGTTTGCCTCTACCTCCCGAGTACTGGGATTAAAGGTGTGAGCCACCACCTCCCGGCTGGATTTTCTTCAATGGTGTGATACTTCAATTCTTATTTAGTGTGATTATTCATATATCAACTATATTCATGGGCAAAGGAAGGCAGAAAGAGAGGAAAAGGAAGAGATAGAGGGAGTTAGGAAGAGAGAGTGGATAGAAAGAAAGACAGAAAGAGACAGACAGGCAGAGAGAGGATAAAATTTAGAAAATCTTGAATTTGGTGGAAGGAGATAAATTTCAAAATGAATTGAACAAAGTTCCCAAAGAATAAATAAAAACATTATTTAAAAAATTTCCACTGAACACACATTTCAATCATGACAAAAAGAAAATATGTCTCTATCATTGCAAGAAAAAACCAATAGAAACATGAGGATTCATGCAATATAATCCAAAATTACATATCTTAATTTATTCCACTAGAGAAGAGAAATAGGTCAGCCTTTTGTCTGTAATTGCTGCCTTGTGTCATATTCTCAAATAAAATTATTGTATTTGTTAAAAATAAAAGAGTCCCTATATTTACAAACTAATGTATCACATTACCTCAAGAGCATTACCAGATTACAAGAGCAGAATCAATAGTGTATGTTTACATGTATTTATAATAAATGACTTCTTTTGTGTTTTTCTTTTTGAGACACGGTTTCTCTGTGTAGCCTGGCTGTCCTACAACTCACTATGTAGAACAGGCTTCCATCAAACTCATAGACCAACCTGCGTCTGCTTCCAGAGTGCTGAGATTAAAGCATTCATCTATCTTGTATATATGTTTTAAATTTCTTATATATAGTATTCTGATTTCCATTATTACTTGATTCACTAGAAAATAAAGATGTTTATTTCCAACTTCAATAAAGTAGTATAAAATAATGTTTTCTTATCTAATTTAAACATTATTTGATGTTACTATAAGAAAGTAGAACAAGAAGAAAGATGTATTATATAAAACATTAAATGTCACACTTGTCCTTTATTCTGAAAGAAAATTGTTATAAGCAAATATATGATTTAAAGTAGTAAATTGGCATGGGAAGTCCTGTATATGTGTTGCTTTTATTGGTTAATAAAGAAGGTGTTTTCAGCCAATGGCTTAACTGAAGAGAGAGAGAGAGAGAGAGAGAAGCTCGAGTCAGGGAGCTGCCATGTAGCTGTCAACAGAAGATAGATGCCCCAGAAACTTGCTGGCAAGCCATAGCCATATGGTAAAACACAGATTAATAGAAATGGGTTAATTTAAGATGTAAGAGCTAGCCAATAAGAAGTTATAACTAATAGGCCCAGCAGTAACTTAAATAATATGGTTTCTGAGAAATTATTTTGTGGTCTAGGCAGCCAGGAATGAACAAGTGGCCTCCTCCTACAAAAGCTATCTTAATTTTTTAAAAAAGAAAATAGGATGTTGAAGAGTAGAATATGGGGTTCAACAGAAACCACTGAAAATAGAAACGAGTTACATTCCATAAGCCATTTTCTTTCACTGAGTTAGTGGCCAACTACTGACACTGCAGATGATGTATGCAAAAGAGAGGCAATCTCAGAACCCATTCTACACTCACTTAGTATTGACACAAAGAAACAGGCAGAAATCATATAGATACAGAGCAAATCAAGCAAATAAATTACTGAAAATAATGACTTAACTTTTTCGGTATCTTTTTTTTCTTTTTGTGATACAGGGTTTCTCTATGTAGCAGACCTGTGTATCCTGGAACTCGCTTTATAGACCAGGCAGACCTTGAATGCAGAAATCTGTCTGCCTCTGCTTTGTAATTGCAGGCACCGTAAGTGCATGTTCCACAATGCCTGGCAGTGATGTGACTTTCTCAATAGCAGATTTTGTAAATGACTTTATTGTTCATTCTTAATTTTGTTATTCAAATGAAATTATTCTCAAACTCCATTCAGTTGGCAATGAAAACTTTTTTTTTTTAAAATTTTCTAGACAGAGTTTCTCTGTGGCTTTGGAGCCTGTGCTGGAACTAGCTCTTGTAGGCCAGGCTGGTCTCGAACTCACAAAGATCCACCTGCCTCTGCCTCCCGAGTGCTGGGATTAAAGGCGTGCGCCACCACCGCCCGGCAGCAATGAAAACTTTTATCTTAGTCATGCTATTTTGAATCATTTTTCCAATATAGGGAAAAACAGCATTGCAGACTGAGAATTTACTAAATTCCATGCTACGGTGTTAGATTTGTTAGAACTGGCAATGTTGCTGTGTGTGTGTGTGAATAACCCATCAAAATCCAAGCGTAAATTCACAGCAAAATTAAGTTCTGCCAAAAACAAAACAAAACAAGCAACAACAACATCAACAAAAAACAGTTCGATCTATAGAATTTTAAGTCATACAAAATAGAAGGTAAGAGTAATTTTTCATTCTGTATTCTAGTACCCAAACAAGTGAACTTTACTTAGTTTTTGTGTAGCAACAAGATGTAGTATTGTATTTCATATTTTGGATACATTAGAGTCTCTTATAAGTCCTGCTTCAGCAAGGCGCAGGTCCCACACTTACAAACCCAGCACTACGGACACAGAGAGAGGAAGCTCAAAAGTTCAAAGTCATCTTGTACTGCATAGAGAGGTTTGGTGTCCTGGTTTTATAATGCCCCCCCATAAACACAAACGCACATATACAGTTGAAAAATATACATAATTTTACTTTCTACAGTAACAAATATCACCTCCAATATTTAAATTACTTTATTAAATGTATTTATTATAATATGTTCAGTTTTGAATATGAAACATAATATTTTAATCTTCTCATTCTTAATAAATCTTAATTCTCAGTGTTGCGTGTGAAATTCCTAGTTCTCTGATATGTCTGCTTACAAGTCTGACTTCTACAGTTAATATAGAACTGATTCCAATTTAACTGAAAAAATATGACACATACTTTCACCTTTGCTAAACATAAGCATGTGTAATGATATCAAGATTTTAAGCTAGTTGAAAGAATGATTACATGTAAATAAGATATTTATTATGTGTAAATCATCATATGGATATTAGACTATTTCTAATTACTACTTCAACCAGAAAGTACATCCTTTCCAGACTAAAGCTATAGCTCCAGTTCTGACATCAGGCTCTGCTATGGGTACTTGTAGAAATTTCTATGAATTGAGCCATTTGATACATAACATGCAATAAAATCACATATGTTCCATGAATGTCATGGTGAGAGGGGGGCATGAATGTGGAAAGAGTCTAATAAGAAAAATAACATTTCCAAAGTTTGCGTACATCAGTACAGCAGGAAAGAAATAATGCGGAAATAAGAAACCTTAAAGGGCAGTCCATGTTGTGTCTGTGACTGTATTTACATGTGTGCGAATGTCCATCTTCACTCTTTGCCACAGGGTTCACCCATTAATGTCCTCCCTCACTCTAAGATGCTGCTATTTAGGTAGCCTTGGGTGTTTCTCCACAGCTTTAACTGTTTCTATAAATACTACCCTCATTCCTTTGAAGCTAGATATCGTTATGCTTCATTAAATCTGTTCAGAATATTACAGATGTTTTTATAAACAAATAGCTATTGTAATTCAATTAAAATATATAATATATAGATAATATATAAAAATATATTAAAATATAAGAAAACAGCTCATAACTGTTTTAGGTATTAAGGTATCTGTTAGCATGAGAACAACAGTAGATAATGTAAGAATAGCTAAAAATTGTTTCATATATAAGTTTTTATATAAGCTGATAATCACTATATATGTAGTCTTAGAAATTCATGTAATCATTCGAAATCATATACAAACATATACCAAACTTTACACTCTCCTGTACTAAAATTTTATTTAAAGTTGTAATAACATTGAAGTACAAGTTATAACAATAAAATAAAATTTGTTGATGCATAGAAGTCATAAATACAGAGATGGCAGTAAAAGTTAAACAATATCACGGGAATTACTTTCATTATTAAATTATGTAGTTTTACACTGTTTTCATTCTTTATTTCCTTCCCAGAGATTTGTATCATGTGACATGTTTATGTTCCACTGGATCAATTTAAAACTTTGATATCCTGATTAAATCTATTTTCATTTAATGTTTTTTCTTAAAATCAAAACAAATGAAAAGTCAGGTTAAAAACAGAATACCTATATTTTAGAGTACAGTTTTATTATGTACAGTGAAGATGAGTTATGATTGTATAAAAAGTAAGAAAAATATTTAAATATATTTAATACAAGTTTTACAGTTATGATATGGAAATCATATTTTTTTATATTTAATATCAAATTGATGAACATAAGCTACTCAAAAATACAAACTCATATTTATACCTGTGCCCTATTGAGTTGTGTCTTCCATTACACTATTGAGCTAGTTTAGTGATGTCCAGGAAGCTGGTCCAGCAAATGTACATACCTCTTGCTATGTCTGAAGGCCTAAATATGATTTCTGTGATGAATATATTAGAAGAAGATCACAAACGCCTAAAAATTTTTGTTATGTCTTCAGGACTGGCAACAGGTCTCTGTCCCTGATGAATCTATTTGCTTGTAACCACTTAAGCATTTCAGTATCCTTATGATACTATTTAATAGTGCACAGATCTAAATTTAAGGTTATTTCCAGTCACTTATACTTGTCATTTCAGCATTTAATGTAAAACACATTTTTTATTCTATGTCTCTATAAATCACACTTGCGTTGCAAACAATTTAATTATTTTCTCAAAACTCGTTAAATGATCACAACTCTCCCTCACTGTATTAAGTACAGCCACAAGCACTGATTACTTAGTGCTTAATAAAAGCTATATTTTTTTTGGATTTAGAGAAACCATTAAATGAAAATAGACTTTTTCAGGATATACAATGATTTTTATTCAGACAGATCATAAGGATGTCAAATGATACACATCTCTGAATAGAATAAAAACAGACAATAAAACTGTACAAGCTAATTAATTTATTACTTAAAATAATTCACACAACTTTGTTTTACTTTCTTTAAAATCTTTATTTTTATAATTTGAAACATTTTTATCATTTGTTCAATTAAGATTACTTGTTATTCAACCTTATTACAAATAATTAAAATTTAATATAGAAAAGTATGGAAACTGGTCTATTTATTTATTTTAAATTATTATACAACCGAGAGTTGACTTTTGTCTTTTTTGTATCTTTATTTCTTTTACTTATATGAATATAAATACAAGGAAAAACCTATAGTCTCTTAGGTGATCATTTAATAATATTTTTTGTCATTTTAGTTGTTTTGTTGGTTCTGTCAATATTGAAGGTTTGTTGATTTATTTCTAGGGCATTTTAATAGTTTCTAGCATAGTTTTTTCTTTTGTTGTTGTTTGTATGCTTGTTTGTTTGGTTGGTTTAGTTTTTTTCTTTATGATTTTCTGACACACTTGACAATTTCTACCTTACCTTTCATGTTTTCTTTCATAATTCTTAATTTAAAAATTATTAAATCAATTTCTTGGTGTTTTGTTAGAAATTAAGTGCAGATGCTTCCATTTCTTAAGGTAGGTAGATAGGCTTTTAGATTTGCATGAATGCGTATATGTTAATACATTTACATCTATACTAATTTAAAATGATATCTTTCTGGCAACTGTAATCCTCTAACCTTATTCACTATGAGTTAATGTACATATCCAACTGCCTCAACTATATCCCTGTCATACATTGAAGTAACTGACCACCACTTATTATCATCAGCTTACTTAGTTATAAAAAATATGAATGACCTGTGTTCTCAGAAGTATCAATATGCCATTGGGAGGCAATGCTATTCACTCCTTATAAATAGTTTAATTTTCATAGAATCTTTATGCTTTAAAATTCCATGTAATAATATTTTTACTGATAAGTTTCTTCTTACGGGTAACCTAGAATTTTTGTAATTAGCTTAGATTACTTTATCAATACTTTATTTCTTCTACATCCTTACCTCTAAACTTTATCTTTTTACCTCTAAACTTTTACATTCATTTTAATTGAAATAGATTGAAGTATTCTGGTAGAGTTTCATTTGTACAATGCCTGCATTAACATGTATATCTAATGTGATAACACACAGAATTTGAATGGCAGAGACAGGAGAATCAGTAGTTCAAAATACATGTCTCTAAATAGCTGGTTTGATTCTTCCCCTCCTATGGGCCATAGCAAAGTCTTGCAATCTTCAATCCCTTATTTTGTGTCATAGTTAAGAGATTTTCTGCCTTCAGATTACTGTGCATTGGTGCTGTTTGTCTCCCCAATCCCTGTCTAAATCTTACAAAATCATGAAGATGTATACTGAATAGCGTTTTATATTCAAACATTCATACAATTTACCTTATACTTAAATCATCATTTTCAGATTGTATTATCTCACTTATTAATGAATTCTAATCCTCATAAGTGGGTATCAGGTCTTTTGAAATCAATAAAACGTATTTCATTGTGTAGCTAAAACATAGTTGAGTCACATATTGATGGATAATGATGTGAATCAAATTTTCAGGGTATTGTTAATAAGCATCTATAAACATCAATTGTGATGAACTGTTGTGAATACAAGTATTTGGCTTTGTAGAGAGCATAGAAGGAACTCCAACAGCTAGTCTAAATGGCAAAAACATATAATTTGTAGGAGCAATGAAACTGGTTCAAGTAGCAGTATCAATTTGTGTTCTCCAAAGGGAGGAGACTTGCTACTTTTCTAGTGAGTGGTAGAGATTTCATTATATCAATATATATGTAATGATAGTAGTAACTACATTTTTAAAAATGCTAAATGTTTTAGTGTTAGGCAATATTGTTCTTGATGTCAGTGTGAATTCTTTAATGATATCATCATTCAGTATTTTTCAACATAACTTGTTTTTATTTTGTAACCTTGGGTATAAAATGTGTTTGGAAAGTGGCTGCAATTTTTAATAATGTTTTCCCTACATTCTATAATTTCATATGAGATATTTTCATTATATTTCCCATCCTTACGAATTCTTCTACATCTGCACCCCATTCTCTTCTCACCAATTTCGTGTAATCATTTTTCTAATTTATAAAGTATTAAGTACAATTTGTGCTGCCCATATTCTAAAAAATGTTGCATATACTATAAAAAATGTTGGATATACCAGGATTGAGATGTGAAATTATGTTTTTTCAAATTGTTATTTTACATTCTCATATTATCAACATTTATTTGAAATACTGGTTTTGTATCATAATAATGATAGTTTTCTTTATATTTTTAATGACCTGTGATAGTAATAAAAAACTCATTTACAATGAATGTGAAGAACACATATTTCTATAAAATTTACTGAAGTCTTTATAATTTTTCACATGCAATTACATTTGTGAACACTTTAACTTTTGTTAAAACATACTTTTTATGTCCAGATGAATTTGTATTTTATAAATAATCATTTACTTTTTGCATTTTGGTTAAGGTTTATGATTTCTTAAATAGTTATAAATTTTTCTTATAGATTTCAAGTACAAACTTGTCACATAAATATTATGAGGAAGGTTACCCTATTCTATCAAAATTATTACTCAGTAAAAATAATTTTTATGTAGTGAGATGTGATATGGGTTAATGTAAATAAAAACAGAGAACACTTAGTACAGAGAATTTTCCTTAGAGCAGTTAATGTTGGCATAAATATAAAAGCTTTTTCATTCCCAACCTGGAGACTTTTTGTCAAAGATCAGTGTAAGTTTAAAGACAGAGTGTCTTAGAGTTTTTTCTGTTTTATTTATCCTTTAAATTTAATTCAAATAATATCTAATGTGTTAAGAAAATTTTATTTCAAATAAAATGATACAACTAAATTTGTCTAATAAAATAATTTTCATATTTTTAATTTGTTATATATACTAAAACAGATACAAATAATTTGCCTGTTTACATATAAATATATATTTATTTGAAAATAATGGAAAAGAATCAAACAAAAAGGAAAACAGAAACCCAAATTTACATTACAGGAAATTCATTATCTTAGCAGATATATCATTCATCTTTAGCCTTTTGTTTGTGAAGTTGCACATCTTATTGACATGGATCGCATCATGATTCCTGTTTCAGGAATCAATCTTAAATGACATTAAAACATTTTTTCATATTGTAGTGTTTAAATAGGAAAAATTATGAAATAATAAATATATGGAGACACTATACTACACACACATTTAAGAACTATATAAAGACTATAAATATTCCAAGCCCAAGCTGTATTCCTGAAAAATTACAAAGATAAAGTGATCTAGACAGTCAAAAAAGTGAAGCAGAAAATTGCAAATGGTTATTTGTTTGTGTGTGATATGTATACACACATGCATGGCAGAGAAGAGAGAGAGAGAGAGAGAGAGAGAGAGAGAGAGAGAGAGAGTCTCACACACACACACACACACACACACACAGATCCTGTGCTTTTGGGCTTCTGGTGAAGTTAATGTGGATGTGTTCATATCTGGGGAGAATTTCCCATATTTATTCTAATGGAAAACGTTTCACAGAACCCTGGAACTAAGTTTATTCTGTGTATGTAATTTTTTTCTTACTGCTTTGCACTTTGGAGCAGAGGTGGCAATAAAACTTTTCTATCTATATGTTTTTTAAAGTCCTAAAATTCTAGTTTTAAGGGGAGTATTACCCTGAAAATTCTACATAAATGATATACAGCACACATCTATTTACAAGTCTCCAAAGTAGAAGCAGCAAGTTTCCTCTAAAACTAGTTCCTGTCAAGGATGATTGCATTTTTTTAAAAAAAAAAATAATAATGTAGTTTAACTTAACATACAATTTTTATGTCAATGATTCCTTAATGTATTTGCAGGACGTCAAAATACTTTCAAAATTTGCTGGAGCTGAGTGAGATTTAATGACCATAATTTCCTGTCTACGCTGTAGTCAGTTGAGTTCTTGAAACATGAACAAAATCACAGTGGTACTTTCTGTAAAACTCAATGTGTTGACTTGATTGAAAGTCCAGAGGAACCAATTAAACTTGAAATATTAATATTAACAGGAATGTCTCATAAATGATGGAATTAATTATTTCCTGGGATTTTTTTAGTTACTTTTTTATTTTTTATGTATTGGAGGCTAGGTTTGTTTTTCCCTAGAGTATAAAGTTTTCAATTTTTTTTTAGTTATTAAAGTAACAATTTCTTTTTTTTAACTTGAATCTTTTTATTATTGTTAAAAGAAAAATGTACACTTCCTCCCCTTGTCCCAGGTTCTCCCGCTCCCCCACTACCCCTCCTCCCTCCCCCTGCTTCCATAGGAGGGGGCAGGGAATCCTGGCTGTAAGAAGCCCAAGGCCCTCCCCTCTCCATCCCAGCCTAAGAAGGCATGCATCCATATAGACTAGGTTCCCAAAAAGTCAATACATGCAGAAGAGATAAGTCCCAGTGCCATTATCATTGGCTTCTCAGTCAACCCCCATTGGCAGCCACATTCAAAGATTCCGGTTTGATCATTATGCTCATTTGGTCCTGGTCCAACTGGATTTGGTGAGCTCTCATTAGATCAGGCACAGTATCTCTGTTGGTGGACCATTCCCTCATCGTCCTGACTTACTTGCTCATCTCCCCACTTCCATTCTTCGAATGGACCTTGGGAGCTCAATCCCTTGCTCTGATGTGAATGTGGGTCTCTGTCTCTATCTCCATCCACTGGGCAAAATTTCTATGGTGATGATCAAGATATTCATCAATGTGACTATCTTTACATGCCATCATCCTAGTTGGAAGTGGGAAACAAATGAGATGGACTAAATCTGTCCACATAACAATCATACAGTGAGGTATAGAGGGCAGAGGAAGGTTCTATGATGGGGCCCAGCAGCATTCTATGAAAATGATTTCCCAATTATGCTTTAGGAATCTTATATTGTCAAGGAAAATTTTAAGTGGTTTTATATATTTATATATATATATTACTTCATATATATATATATATATATATATATATATATATATAACTTCCATTTTTCTTTGGGTTCTCCATTTGAAATGGGTTGTTAATTATCTTTCAGATTTGCATATAACCAATGCGTAATTTAGGGTTTTTTTGGATAATAATCTTTGACCTTCACCTTTGTTTATTAGAATAACTAATTTGGTTTTGATTTTGTAACTATTCAAATCTTTGTTTAACTTGTTTCAAAGATTTTTTGAATGTAGACTTTTATATCTACTTCTATGCAGTCATACAAATAGAAATGTGGGTGTAGTTTTCCAGGCTAATTCCTGCTGATTTGAGATGCTGATAATCTTATGGGGACTCCAGGAAAATTTAAGATTATGGTCAAATTCTAACTGGAGTAATCTGTGAAGCTGGATCAATTCAGCTAGCAGCAATCTTGAAGCTATTCTGGATGTTGAACTCAGGAAACTGCAACAAATGTACTCTGAAATATGAGATAATCTGGGTCATCTGTTTACATTGGAGATTTCCCCAAAAAGTTGGGTGCCAAAGGAAGCACAGTGAATAGAAGCTCTTGGTGGTTTTCCTGAAGATTCAAAAAGTAAAACAGCCAGCCACTGGCTCTTACCTCAACCACAAATTGAAATGTTGATCCTTTCTCTAGGAATCCTAGAATGAGACTATCTCACAGCTGTCTTCCCACATGATATATTTCTCTTTAGGGCTTGGATTCAAGGTATGCACCACTGGGATTAAAAGCATGTACCACCTGATTTCTATGGCAACTAGTGTGGCTACTGGGATTAAAGTTGTGTGTTATCATAACCTGGTTTGAAAAACTGACCAGTGGGACTGTTTTACACTCAGATCTTCAGGATGTCTTTATTTATTAAAATATAATTGAAATGCCATGGCACGGAAGTATCTACTACATATGATATTTATTTCCCATTTTATATTTAATACTATAAAATAGTCAATTTAACTATGTCTGATTTTTTCATTTTATTAAGCTTTAAAAAACATTTTTCTGTTGGGATCATTTGGAGTCATGGCCTCCAGCTCCTCTTCTCTGCTAGAGATCTTTACCTCTGATTTGAGTTACTAAAAGCTGTGTTCCAGCTCTACCTCATGAACATGTTTTGCCTTATCTTGAGGATCAGAGGATAAGGTTTTCACCTGTTGGCCCACCTGATTGTTGGGTATATAAGCCTCCATGATTCTACTGAATAAAGGGCTTCTTACCAGCGATTAGAGTTCTGTGTCTCGGTCTCTCTGTCTGTCCATGTGTGCTTGTGTGTTTCAACCTCCAGCCCCTTGCCCAAAGCTCGAGAACTGTATGGTAGCACATAGGGCACAGAAGGGTGTTGTGCGCTACAATTTTCTATTGCAATTAAGAAATAATTACTGGGTATGACTAACGATGTAGTGTTTTAAAGATTTATTTTTTTAATGTGCGTGGGTGGTTATTCCAAATAAATATCTTATACCAAATGTGTGGAGGACCAATGGCATCTAGTGGTAGTTTTAGAATTTTATGGACACTGAGTTATTTCCATATAGTTTGAGCCATACTGTGGCTTCAGGGAACCAAATCTCTTAATCACTGTACAATATGTGTATCCCCTCATATTGAGTATTAATATATATATCCATTAATTTCTAAGTCAAATTTCTAAAGCTTTTGTTAGTTTAGAGTTAGTCATGTGAAGTCTAACTTTCATGGCTTATTTGAGATGATGACAAGTGAAAATTGATGTTTTTTGTGCATATAGAATTCACACATTTAAGAGAATTAAATATGATGCTTAAAAAGCATAAAGAGAAGCATAGATAAAATGACAGGTTAATCATTCTTAATAAAATTTTGAAAAAAATAGAAATTAAGAGTACAATAAAAAAGATTAGTGGCCCAAAGTCAAAATGCAACATTTGTTGAGAACAGGAAAAAAAATAAGTGTAACAGGGAAACCCTTGTGTGTAAGCATGCCCTATCTCCTGAAATAAACCCCCAGGGATGCACTCAGAATTGTTAACATTATGTTCTCTAAGATTCCATTATGTAAAGATTCATAGGTTTGTACATGATAGTTTGACCTAAGTGTATTTTTACAATTATAAATCATATTCTAAACTATGGTTTGTAACATTGATACACGACAGGATTTTTCAATAAATACTCTGTTTGTTAGATAGTGTATTTTCTAGGAGGGTTTCTCTATAGCAGAAAATAAGTCATGGTAGATTTCTTTACTTTCCCAATTCCTTCTCCTATAAATTACAAAATCAAATTATTTCAGAAGCATAATCACTGAATAATAATGACTGGCATGAGTCTAATGTCTAGATAACAACTGAACTTGTTTACAAATGATTTTCAGTGTTTAATGTTGCAGTCAAGGGTATGTGAAAGTTTCTGGACTTCACATTCTCATCAGTACTTGGCCAATGTTTGTTTATAATTGTAGGCATATTATTTCTTGTTCAGCTTATTGTGTGTATGTTCACTGTTTTTCAGTTTTGATAAAGCATTTTTCCATGGTATTTTCATGTACATTTTAGCAAAAACTCTTTATTTCCATAAAAAGCTTGACGAACCATACTAGAATGGGTTTAATAGGATAAATTTGTAGAAAATGTGAATCTTACTAATTTTAAAAAGTCCATACGATGAACATGGTAAATTTTTAAGTTTATCACCATCAGTTTTTCATGTTTCCTATTTAAAATTTAGTACTACTGGACATTTTAGTTTAGTTATGCATATTTCTGGTTTGCTTATGGGTTTTTATATGTATGTATATGCACATACATACATATAATAAATTCACACTTGATGACATGGATATATTTGAGATGTATAAATATTTATGAGGATATATTTTAAGTATATATATATATATATAAAGAAAGAGGTTGAGAGAACTAACTTAATTTCAAATTGCTATTCAAATAATATAAATAAAAAACGAGACCCATTTGACTTTATTCACTTTTATAAATACTTTCATATATTTTCTTAAAATATTAGCATTTCATGATTGATAGTTAAACATATATTAATAGCATAATAGAAATCCAATTTATGTTTTTTTGTTTTAAATTTTTTATTATTATTATTACAAGAAAAATTTACATTTACTCCCCTTGTTCCCGGCCCTCCCGCTCCCCCCTACCTCATCGCCCTCTCCCTGCTTCCTTAAGATGGGGCAGGATACCTGCCCTATGGGAAGCCCAAGGCCCTCCCCCCTCCATCTCGGTCTAAGAAGATGTGCATCCATATAGATTAAGTTCCCAAATAGCCAATACATGCAGAAGAGATAGGTC
>JAQHUG010000418.1:1345728-1372313 GCA_028555095.1 Dicrostonyx torquatus
ACTTAGGTATACTGCAGATAAAGGGATTCACAGATAACCATTTTGTAATACAGTTTTGAGCCTTGTATCATGAAATATAATGAACTTTGTCTAACTTGGAATCATCATTCTAATAAACATTGTCAAACATATATTACAATTTCATGTCTCTTATACTTTCTGTAAATGACAGGAAATTCATCAATTACTTCTTCTAACTCTGCTGAAAATGATTAATATATTAATGAGAGATTTATTTTTATTTAAGAGACAATTTTATTTATATATTGAAGCTCTTTGGAATTATTCTTACCCATTAAATTTGAAACAAACAAATAAAGAAGACCAGCACAAAATTTTCATGTTGAAGTGTTGTAATGAGGGAGCAGAAGGATGTGTCCCGAATTAGAAGCAGGTTGTATTCCTAGCACCTGAGAGGAGCGCAGCTGTTTGTTCCCAGCGCCTGCCTCCTGGCCACGGCTGCATGGCTAGCTTATACCCCAAATGATTACATGAAAACTGTATTCGCTTAAACTCTTCCTGGCTCATTATCACTAGCCTCTTCTTGGCTAACCCTCACATCTTAAACTAACCCATTCCTAATAATCTGTGTGTCACCATGAGGTGGTGACTTATCGGAAGATTCTAACCTGCATCCATCTCGAGCAGAAGCATCATGGCGTCTGGCAGTGCCTTCTCTCTCACTGCCTTCCGTTCTGTCTACTCTGCCCACCTAAGGGCTGTGTCCTATCCTACAGGCCAAGGCAGTTTCTCTATTAACCAATGAAAGCACAGAAATACAGAAGAACCCTCCTACACCATTTCCCCTTTTTCTGTTTTAAACAAAAAAGAAAGGCTTTCATTTTAACATAGTAAAATTACATATAACAGTTATCAAGTAAGAATTACAGTTAAAATATTTATATCTATTTTATCTTTTATCATAACTAAGGAAAACTATAACTATAACTATCCATTTTTCAACTCCATCAAAGAATCCAGAAGGATATATTACTTAAGTAAACAAGAAACAAGCAACTTATAAAACTCTACAAGTGACAGAGTCATCTAGCTGCCTGTAGAGTGTCCCAAAGTTCTTTTGTACCGTTGGGGCATCCATCTTCAGCCTACAGGCCCATAGTATCCAGCAGACATTTCCATGAAGCAGGAAAATTCAAAGACAGTTCAGTCACTTTCTTTTGTGCCCTGCAGAATGTCTCACTGACTCTTTTATGAATCAGGAACCTGAAGGATCATCTCACCTTCAGGCAAGTTCAGCAGTCCTCTTTCTATGGGTTTTTTGGCTATTTAAGCAGTCCAGGCAAGAGCAGTTTCTTGCACAAGTGGCTAACCAACTCCATAAGGAGCCTCTTAGATGCCAATCTTCCTCATGAAGTAGCTTGGTGGTGTCAGGAGCAGACGTGTCTCATTGTCATGAAAAGCCCTAAGTTATTAAAACATTAAATATCATGTTCTGTAGTCTTTGAAAGGTATTAGGAATGCCTATCTGAAATATATCAATGCATATCTAGAAAATCTAACTAACATGACTACACACTTAACTATTATAGATGATTATTAATAACCTATATTTTCTAATTATATATTACATTTTTAAATGAATTACTTAATCACAATACCTTAATCAAGAGCAGAAATATACATATATATAGCAAAATTGACCTCAAATTTATGTCAACAAAGCAAAACTTATATCAAAGCAAATTATTCATATCCATATCGTCTCCCCCTTTAAATGTTAATAAAAAGCATTTATAAACAATATTTGAGAATATGGACATAGTTATTTCTCTCCAAACTTCTTCTTGCTGAATAGGGGCATTGTTAATTAGGTCTTTAATGGCAGATACATCTCAATCATCAGTTGAGTGAAGTAATTTTCTGAAGGTGTTCACAGCAACCTTTCAGGAGGGCGTGGTCTATCATACCAGATTGGTATAGGATAAATTCACAGGTTCTCATCCTCTATGAAAACAAAAGAAGAACCTCTTTCCAAAAACATCATATCCTTAGACCCAAATTGTGAATCAATAATATCTTTATAATATCCATATTGGTTTAGCTTGGCAGCCCATATAGTGAGATGTTTCTCTGTATTTAGCTCCTTCACAGTCAAAAATTTAAAGAAAACACAATAAAATACATAATCCAGACATTCTGTGAATTTTCCATGTTTTCGTGGCTCATTTATTTATTTCATCTATAACTATCTGTAGTCTGTATCTTTAAAGTCTTTACCTTTTTTAAAAGACATTAACTTTATCATATGACTCTATATTTTTCTTTTTCTCTCTACCAAGCCTTCGTAATTTATCTAACAATATGAGCCATTTAGAGGTCTTTTATGTCTGAATGTGTCCTATTATGAATCTGTAATTCTTTAATGTACAGGAGCATTTCTCAAAATGTTAAGCACATCCAAAAAACTTAAGTTGTGTTATGTAGGAGAAATATGGTACAGCCTGTTTCCTGCCTGCCCAGTCTAAACCTTAACTGTGCTGTTGTTATGATAATTAAGGTACTGCTTGAGATTAGCAAACACAGTTCAGCATGGTGGATCCACTTCTGCCTTGGAGTCAGTTGCGCCTTTGAGCTGCACAGTTCCAAGCACACAGTGTACACAGCAAATCCACATTGTTATCGAACAAGCAAGTTGTAACATTTTAGTCAGAAAACCCCATTCAAAGGCTCTGTCTCCCACAGGAGCCAGAGATCGCGTTGGCAGCACAGACCAAAAAGCCCCGTTTTAAAACCATAGCAACTTTTTATATGTTGCTTTGCTGAGTCAGGAAATCTCTCTCTGGTACGCCATCTACAAACAGGAAAAAGCTGTGTTAAATTCTCTTTCCTTTTAAAGTCCTCTCAGGTTTTTAAGTGGATTAACCCCACATGTTGGAGCACCAAACTAGTAAGAGGGAGCAGTGGGCTGTGTCCCACCACTGCCCAGCTCCCAGCCGCCAGCTAGCTTATGCCTGGAATGATTACACAAAGTTGTATTCATTTAAACTCTGCCTGGCCCATTATAACTAGCCTCTTCTTGGCTAACCCTCACATCTTAAACTAACCCATTCCTAATAATCTGTGTGTCACCACGAGGTGGTGACTTACTGGAAGATTCTAATCTGCATCCATCTCCGGACGTAGCATCATGGCGTCTGGCAGTGCCTTCTCTCTCACTGCCTTCCGTTCTGTCTTATAGGGCTATATCCTATCCTACAGGCCAAGGCAGTTTCTTTATTAACCAATGTGAGCACAGAAATACAGACAAACCCTCCTACACCATAGAAGTCCTTTATACATCCACTACAACCAATTAATAAGTGACATACATTGTTGACAGAGGTTTCTGTCCTGCCCAGTCCTGTAATAATCACACAGACACTATATTATTTGTAATACTGTTTGGCCAATAGCTTTAGCATATTTCTGGTGTACTGTTATACCTCAAATTAACCCATTTCTATTAATCTATATATTCCCATGTAGCTTACTGGAAAGGTTTCAGCTGGTGGCTCATTTCTTTCTTCTCTGGCAGCTCCTTAGCTCCTGAGTCCACCTACTTTCTCTCTACATGTATCTCTTCCAGACTGGCAATATTCTGTTAAAACATTGATAAAAAACATCTTCTTTGTTAACCAATAAAAGAAATACATTTACATAAGGACTTCCCAGACAATTACCCTATTTTTTTTTAAATAAAAGGAAAGTTTTAACTTTAGCATAGTAAAATTACTTATAACAAGTCAGGTGTCAAGCAAGAATTAGAGGTACATTTATATTGACTTTATCTTTTACCATAACTAAGGAAAACCTTAATTATAGCTATCTATTTATCAACTCCATCAAATACTCCAGAAAGATATAATATTACCTTAATTAACAGGAAATGCATTGTAACCAACTTTCAAAACTCTAGAATTGATGAAGACATCTTGCTACCTAGAAATTCACCCAAAGTTCTTCTGTGTAATTGAAGCAATTGTCTTCAGCCTACAAGTCCATAGCATATGGCTAATTTTCCCATCAATCAGGAAATATCAAAGACAGTACCACCTATATTGGCAGTTTGTCAGTCACTTTCTTCTGTGTCCTGCAGAGTGTCTAACATTCTTTTTGTTCACTCATGAAGCAGGAATCCCGAACGACAGTCTTACCTTTAGACAAGTTCAGCAGTCATTTTTTTCTGTGGGTCCTTCATGTCCATTTCACACAGCATAACATTAAACTGTCCAGGCTAGAGTAGATTCTTGCCCAAATGGTTAGCAAACTCCATAAGGAGCCTCTTCAATGCCATCTTCCTCTTGATATAATTGGAGCTGTCAGGAGCAGATGTGTCTCATGTCATGAAAAGTCCTAAGTTTTAAAAACATAAATGCCATATTCTGTAATCTTTGAATGATCTGAAAAGTATTTATCCATATGAAATGCATCACTGTACATCTGGAAAGCCTAACAAGACAAAAAGCTTGACTATTACAGATGACTATCTAGTAACCTATATTTTTAACTATACATTACATTTTTAAATGAGCTACACAACACAATATCAAGAACAGATATATACATATAACTAAATTGACCTTAAATTTTATCAATAAACAAAGATCCATACCAATGCAAACATCTATAGCATATCCCCCTTTAAATGTAAACAAACATTTATAAAAAATATTTGGGAATTTGGGTGTAGTTCCTTTCAAACAGCTTCCTGCTTTTTGTTGGATGAAGTAATTTTTGGGGTGTTCATGGTGACTTTTTGTGGTTCTTGGTCCATTAAACCACATTAGCCTGGAAGGAATCCATAGGTTCTCATATTCTGTGGAAAGAAAAGAAGAACCTCTTTTCCAAAGCAGCAAATCCTCAGACACAAATTATGAAGTGAAGTTACCTTTAAAATATATTTGTTGGTTTAGTTTAGCAGCCCATACAATGAAATGTCTCTCTGTAATCAGCTCATTCCCAGTCAAAAAATTAAATTCAAAGAAAACACTATAACATACATAATCTGGACTACCTGGGTATATTCCATCTTTACATGGCTTTTTTATGCCTTTTATCTATGAGTGTCTGTATTGTGTCTCTTTAAAGACTTTGCTTTCTTTTTTACAAAACCACTTATTTTTTTATAACTCTATATACTCTGTTTTTTTCTTCACTCTCCAAAGCCTACATACATTTTTTAAATACATTGTGACTTGTTTAGAGGTCTATGTCATCTAAATTTGTCTTTATAGTGTATCTATAATCCTTTTCTGACCAGGACAGCTTCTTCAAACACATGTGGTGTGGCTAGAATTAAAGCCGCTTTGCCTTTTGGCTCCTCCCACTCTAACATGATGGAAGTTTGTTCACCACCTCTGTAAGCTGTGCACACAGGCTAAGTTCCAAGGAGGCAGTGGGTCTATGTTGTGTCATTAAGCAGCTTGCAACATTATGTTCACAAAACCTATTTAAATGGTGAGTCTCCTAAAAGAGTCAGAACTGTTGCTGCAACTAGCATGAATCAGCAAGCCTTCTTAAAAGAGCTGCATAGTTTTTGCTGCCAATGCTGAGTCAGGAAGACATCCCTTAAACCAGATGCTGCAAACACTGTCAGCTTCCAAGAAGCAGTGGGTAACTGTTTTGTTTTGTTTTGTTTTGTTTTGTGTGTGTGTGTGTGTGTGTGTGTGTGTGTGTGTGTATTTGTTTTCAAACTCTCTCAGGTTCTTAAGAGGATTAGCTGACCACATTGATGCTCTAATCTTTTGGCAGAGGTTTCTGTCCAACCTGGTCCTGTGACAATCATACAGAAACTATATTATTTCAGTACTGTTTGGCCAATAGCTTATGTATATCTCTGGTTTACTATTATAATTTAACACATTTCTATTAATCTGTGTATAACCACAAGCAAGTATTCAAGTTTTCAGTTGTCAGCTCCCGTCTTTCTCCTCTGGAAGGCTCCATTGTTTTTCTTAAACTCAAACTATTCTCTCCTCTTCTATCTGCTTATAACTACCACCTTGCCCTATTCTTCTACGCCACTGGCTGAAAAGTATTTATTCATTAACCAATAAGAACAACACAAAAACAGGATGACTACCTATACCAAGGTTTTACCATTATACTTACTCATTGCTAAAAAAAACAGTTGACTCAAAAAGTGGACTTGTTGAGAAATCAAAACTCTGAAAAAATATACAATGAGCATTTCTTGCCTTAAATTTATTGATAGCTGTGCGGTTCAAATAGAAGCAAAGCTGAAGGGAAAATGGATGCTACAGATAGTGAAGATTTCATCATTTTTTAAACAACCATATTTGAGTATGAGGACGAGCTGTGTGCATTCAAAACTGGATTAGCTGCAAAAATATTTCAGAAGAGTCTTAAAGTTTGTGCTTTCAATTTTCATTTCCATCTTTTCACAATGTCAAAGCAACTCATATTTCTTTAGTAATGTTCATATGATGGGCATGGACATGGATGAATTATACTCCTGTCAGGAGAGATCACTGATTTTGGTAAAGACTCTATCTGAGTAGATTTACACTTTTGTCTTGACCTCATGGAGATGGAGCTCAGTGTGTTCACCATCTGTATTTTATTCACTGCAGTGATAATAGTTATAGGTATCAAGAGTAGAAAGCATCTCTTAAAATAAGAACACTGTCTCAAATCATAATAGTTTCTACTGTGAAACATAAAGGTGGTTTTGTCCTGATTCCTTCTTTCTGAGGACTGTTATTAGTGGAGTCAAAACTTTAAATGACTTTTGTGTAACATAAACAATTGGTACATTACATTCGATGAGAGGGTTTGTCTGAGAATGGTTTATTGTGACAACACAATCACTTTCAGGTATTAAATTTCAGTATGAAAACCATAAATCATTCACCTTGCCAAACTGAAGTCTGACTTATTTCTGTGGTCAACATGGCTTAGTGGATATCAAGGACAAATGGGTCAAAGTAACCTAGCTGTTAAGTAGTGAAATTCAGTTTACTCTTCTTAGATGAACAAAAGGTTTGAATCATCTATCCTGTTGATTTATTAATGATATTAAGGTAATAATTATTTTGTTTTAGAGACCAATATTATTTATTATATGATATATATTGATTATTGTAATAGTCAATAAGAAATACCTACTACTACTGTAATTATTCATTAAAACATACATATCAAAAATATATGTCTATATAAATACACACAAATAAGCACTGTATATCAAGTGCTTCTCATTTTATATAATATATACATAGCAAAAATATATTTATATATTTTATGTGTTATATATACTTTCCTCATACATATATACACACATGGAGTTGCATGCACACATGCACAGCATCTCACTCAAACATGCTAATAAGGCACAATGTTTGATATTGTCACTAAAATATTTAAAGTAACACCTGTAATTGACAACTGGAATATCTGCAAGATTATCACAATAAGTATGTTTAATAACATACCTCCTATATATTATTCAATTTGCATTCCTTAAGATAGCAATAACAATATAGTATACTTTAATATGTTGATTTGAAATTACTATCAAGAAGAAATTTTGAGGCACTATATAGGGGACAGCCTAAGATTTTTCATCTAAACCCTGAATCTGATACTTATGTTGACATTCTGTTAGGCACATGCTAAGTTTTCCACAGTATGAATATTTATGTCTTTGAATATTAGTTTGTAAATGTAGAAAAATCAATTTGTAAATTGCAAATTAATTTCAGACATGAGTTTTGACTAAAAGAAAGGAAAATGTAACACTATAAGTATGATGTACAAGACTTTTTCTTAATCTTATACCTTTTCATCAACAAACGAACAGTATTTCCAGGCAGAGAGAACATGCCTCAGTGTCTCATCAATCATCAGTACAACTGAAAATGGGAATGTCATCTACTACAGTGAGTGGTTCAATGGTAGTTTTAAATTTTCTTACTAATTCTCCTCCCTTATTTGTAGGGATCCTACAAGAAGTCTTGGATTAGGAGCTACAATAAAATTAATAGAGAATACTGAGTTATATACGATATTTTATTTGATATCATTTGGTATTCAGCAATAAATTTATTGCTATTTATATTGGAAAATTAATGCTATCAATACATATTTCATGTTTTGTTACAATCTAGTAATGATATTTAAAATATAATTCATAAGTAAAATTTAAATATGCAAATATGCTTCACTGAGGAAGGAGGAGGGAAATTTAGGAAATAACATCATACTTTGTTACTGTTTACTTTTATGCATGGAACTAGATTGAATTAAAGTTTTCAGATTACCAAAAGCCTCCTGTATGTCTAACAAAGAAGAGTATTAGTTTAGGTCCTTTTCAACATTAGCTGTACCATATCTTTTTTTTCTTTTTCTTTTTTTTTTATTATTGTTAAAAGAAGAATTTACATTTACTCCCCTTGTTCCCGGCCTTCCCGCTCCCCACTACCCCACCACCCTCCCCCTGCTTCCTTAAGATGGGGCAGGATACCCTGCCCTATGGGAAGCCCAAGGCCCTCCCCCCTCCATCTCGGTCTAAGAAGATGTGCATCCATATAGAATAAGTTCCCAAAAAGCCAATACAAGCAGAAGAGATAGGTCCCGGTGCCATTATCATTGGTTTCTCAGTCAGTCCCCATTGGCAGTCACATTCATAGGGTCCAGTTAGGTCATATGCTCATTCAGTCTTGGTCCAGCTGGATTCGATGAGCTCCCAATAGATCGAGCACACTCCAGTCAGTGGGCCAGTCCCTCATGGTCCTGACTTCCTTGCTCATCTTCTCCCTCCTTCTGCTTTTCCAATGGACCTTGGTAGCTCAGTCCCTTGTTCTGATGTGAATGTGGGTCTCTGCTCTATCTCCATCCATCATGCGAAATTTCTATGGTGACGATTTAGATATTCAACAAAGTAACTATGGACAAGTTCAGTTCAGGCACTCACTCCTCTGCTGCCCGAGTACCTAGCTGGGACATCCCTGTGAATACCTGTGATCCCCTCTAGAGACAAGTCTCTTGCAAATCTTAGAATGACTCCTGTTAATGTAGATATCTTATTCCTTTCTCCAATATCCATATCTTAAGGAGGAATAAAGTCACATTCATAGGTTTCTTTAAAGTGTTTCCGCATACATAGTGTTCTAATCATGCTTAACTTTTAAGTCATAGAAGAAAATTCAACAGCATAATAGTAAATTGTAATAATAAAATTTGAATGTCAATCCATTTTCCCCATTGAAACATTTTACAGTTTCTTGTTACAGTAAAATCATAATCTCCATCTTGAAAATATATGTTGCTCTTGGATTATCAACTGTTTTAAAGGTGTCTTATAATAGGAAGACAATGTAGCAAATAATTTCAGTATAGTTATCACATTTTCTAAATGAGCAATTGATCAATAATCAGTACAGATTTCAGATTATAAAAGTTTGGAATTTGGAACAAATTTCGTATGACAGGCCTTTTGCTAAATAGTTTTGATTAGTGTCAATGCAAATAATCAGATTATTGACAATACAAATATAAAACAAAACTATAAATTGCAAACATTTCTGTAAAATTTTATACTTTTTTAAAATGTAGGGAACAATACAACTATGCAGGTGTAAGAGACTGTCCCACAATTCAGATTGATATGTGAATGATCCCTGTAATCTGTACTATGTAAAGAAAATATAAAATCCATAAAATTGTCCTCTGACTGTCATACATATATATGACACATCTGACCACATGTACATAAAATTCGCAAACATATACACAATGTCAATAATGAAAATCTATTAAATTAAAAAATAAATATGCCTCACCAATATTAGAGAAATTTACCTTCAAGTCCAAGTCCACACTCCTGCATTATTTAACCTAGAATGTTTTTGCAATTTTAATACCCTATTTCATGTGTGTGTGTGTGTGTGTGTGTGTGTGTGTGTGTGTGTGTGCATGTATGTATGTTGTCTGATGTTTCCTGTCCTTTTGGTTCTCGAAATTGTTAAGTCCCAAAGAAATCACACAGAGGTCTTCATTAGTTGAAAACTGATTGGCCCATTAGCTCAGGCTTCTTATTAACTCTTATAACTCATATAGCCCATTATTAGTCCATTGAACTTATCAATGTTAGACATGTGGTTCAGTATCTTATTCAGCAGGGCAGTTACATCTTGCTTTTTCTCTGGTCATGTTAGGATTGCAGACCAATCTTTCCTATTTCTATAGTTATCCTCTTCTCATTGACCTGCCTCTACTTCCTGTCTGATTGATCTGCCTATACTTCTTGCCTGGCTACTGGCCAATCAGTATTTATTTAAATATAATTGACAGAATACAGATGATGGCCCCATACCAATTCCCCCTCCCCCGTTTTTTTGAAAAACAAGAATATCCATAGTCCATTTTTAGGGGAAATGTACAAGTAGTTTTTCAGGCTAGTTCCTGCTGGCTGGAGGCATTGATAATCTTATGGGGACCTAAAAATATTTAGAATTATGATCAAGTCCTGACTGTAGTATCCTGTGAGGCTTGATCATCTCAGGCAGCATCTTGAATCTGTACTGGATGTAGAAATCAGACATCTGGACCATCTGTTCCTATCAGAGATTTCTCAGGTGGTCTTCATTGATCAAACCTGATATTTCTTTTTTTAACTAATAATTTTATTAAAATTTCCTTAATAAGTAAGCAAATTATATGATATGTGTTATCACACATCTGATATAACAATGGTTTCCATGTGGCAAGCTTTTCACTGGAACGTCTACACATCCTTCTTCCTATCTCATAGTGCTACAGATGGTATTGAAAATATTTTGGCAAATGTCTGCATGTAGAAGGCCTCTGGGTTAGTTCTCATGGCGAGCTGTGACAGGACACTTAAGAATAAGCAAATTAACAAAACCAGTTTCTTGCCATACTGATCTTCAAAGTGGTTGCACAAGTTTATACTCCTACCAGCAGTGGAGGAATGATCCTCTGAATCCACATGCTCTCCAACGTAAGCCATAATCAATACTTTTGATCTTAGCCATTCTGACAGATGTAAGATAGCATCTCAGAGGCATTTTGATTAGCCATCATACAATGCAAAAGAGATTTACTTTGTCTCCAAAAGTTCTAAAATTTTAACATATCCAACATTGCATTAAGTCTAAATTTAGTTTCTGCTGAGACAATGACAAACTGATTTTTTTTCCAATTTTTTTTATTTCATTTAACATTCCATTCACAGTTCTCTCCCTTTTTAGCCCCCCAACCTAAACCCCATCTACTCCTCCCAATGGGTAAGGGCTTCCATGGAAAGTCAACGAAGTCTAGCACATTATGTTGAAGCAGGACCAATTCCCTCCCCCATGCTTTAAGGCTGAGCATGGCATCCCACCATATGGAATGGGTCTCAATAAACTAGGTCATGCATCTAGGTGCCTCCCAGCCCAAGCATCACCACTGCTTCCCACTTACGGAGGTCCTAGTTCAGTTCCATGGAGGCTCCATAACTGTCGGCCTATCATTCCTGGGTCTCCCTGTGTTTTATTCAATTGTCTCTATAGATTTTCCATCATGATCCTGACCTCTCTTGTTTATATAATCCCTTCTTCCTCTCTTCGATCGAATTTGCCATTCTTGGTCTGGTGCTTGCTTTTGGATCTCTGTATCTGGTTCTATCAGTTTCTGGATGAAGCTTCTATGATGATAGTTGGGGTATTCACCTATATGATTACAGTGGAAGACCAATTCAGGCTCCCTCTCCATTACTGCTAGGTGTCTTAGTTGGGATCATCCCAGGTTTCTCCCTAACCTTGTATCAAGATGTCTCCTTCATTGTTTTCCCACTCTATTCCTCTCCCTTTTCAACCATCATCTTCCCTCAACATCTCATTTCCCATCCACTATCTTTTACCATTTCTCCCTACCCCAGTTTACCCAGGGCATCTCATCTAATTCCCCTTCCATGAGTGATCCATGTATGCCTCTTAGGATCTTCCTTGTTACCTACCTTCTCTGGAGCTGCAGACAGTATACTGTTTATCCTTTGCTTTATGTCTAACATTCACTTATGAGTGAGGATCTACCATGGTTATTTTTCTGCATCTGGGTTATCTCATTCAGAATGGTTTTTTTCTGGTTCCATTTGTTTGTATGCAAATTTCATGATTACATTGTTTCTTACAGCTGAGTAATACTCCATTGTGTATACATT
Source organism: Dicrostonyx torquatus (assembly GCA_028555095.1). NCBI lineage: Eukaryota > Metazoa > Chordata > Mammalia > Rodentia > Cricetidae > Dicrostonyx > Dicrostonyx torquatus. The sequence goes on from JAQHUG010000418.1 coordinate 1,357,916, forward strand.
GTATATACAAAATGTACCACATCTTTTTTTATCGATTCTTTATTTTACAGACATCTAGGTTTTTTCCAGGTTCTAGTTATTACGAATAATCTTGATATGAATGTTGTTGAGCAAGTGCCCTTGTGGAATGTTATAACATCCTTTGGGTGCGCAGGAAAGGTATTCCTAGGTCTTGAGATAGACAGATTCCCAATTTTCAGGGAACCTACCCAAAACTAGACATCAAAATACAAAGTAATTCAATTAAAAATGGAGTACAGAGTTAAACAGAGAATTCTCAACAGAAGAATCTTAATGGCCGAAAGACATTTAAGGAATTCCTCAGCATCATCAGAGAAATGCAAACCTGATATTTCTTAACTCATAATGAGTCCATAGCATCTCATTATCTGTGGAAACAAAAGCCAAACCTCTTCTCCAAAGTAACATATTTTGTGACTTCAATTTTGTAGTCAAGGCATTTACAAAATATTTATGTTTTATTAATCCAGCAGCATTTATATTTAAATGTCTTTTAGTAGCTGCTTCTCATTCCTCAGCATTCAAACAATTCAAAGAGACTAAAATAACATATAGTATCCAGACTCTCTGTGTATTTTTCATCTTTATGTGGCTTTATTTTAACTTCTATTACTTTTATTGTTACTTTTAATTTTTGGCTTTTTGAGACAGGTTCTATGTGTATCTTTTGCTGTCCTGGAACTCCCTCTGTAGAACAGGCTGTCCTTGAACTCACAGAGATCCACCTGCCTCTGCCTCACAAGTGCTGGGAGTAAAGGTATTTGCCACCACACTTTGAATCACAGAAGTCTTCCTGCCTCTGTCTCCCAAGTATTGGGATTAAAGATGTGTACCACCACACCCACCTACTCTCTTTTTTTCTTTTAAGGAATTTAACCTTTTTCTTTTTTCTCCCAAGCCTGCATATAATTTTTAACACATTGTAAACCATTTAGAGGTTTTCTCCATCCCTTTACTGTCTCTCTCTTTTTACTGACCACATCAGTCTTTAATTTGTTAAGCAATATGGGTAGGATTAAAGCCGTGGCTTTGAATACTGGATCCAGCCCATTCTGAGATTCCAGCCTCATGGCTGAGTTACTGGCTGTAGCCATGTTTATCGCCACTACTTAATGGCATTTCAAGGTCCCTGCCAGCAAGCAAGCTGCAATAATGGTGCTCACAAACCATACTCAAATGCTCTGTAGCTGGACTTCCTTCCTGAAAGAGTCAGAGTTTGCGCTGGCAGGATGGCCCAAAAATGCAGCACCTTAAAATGGCATGGCTTTTTTCCTGCTACAGCTAAAACCAAAAAGCATGCAGTCAGCTTTTAATCAACACCATTTAAGTATTTTGTGGCAGGACCTCTTAAAAGATCTACAAGGTTTTACAGTTACATCTGAGTCAGGAAGCCTCTCTTAAATGAGAGCACTTGCCTTTTCAAGCAGACCACCTGAGATATCTTCAGTAGGAACAAATGGCCAAATGTCTGGGTTCTACATCCAAAACAGATTCAAGATGCTGCCTGAGATGATCAAGCCTCACAGGATACTCCAGTCAGGACTTGATCATAATTCTAAATTTTCTTTAGGTCCCCATAAGATAATCAGAGCACCCAACTAGCAGGAAGTAGCCTGGAAAACTATGGCAACATTCCCCAAAAATGGACTATGGATATTTTCCTTTGTTTAAAATAAAAGAGGGGGAAATGGTGTGGGAGAATTGTCTGTATTCTGTCAATTATATTTTAAACAAGCACTGATTGGGCAGTAGACAGGCAGAAAGTATAGGTAGAATAAACAGACAGAAAGTAGTGGTCGTTCAAAGAGAACAGTAGAATTATGGGAAGAAAGAAACCTATTCCTCTGAAGTTCTGACCCAACCACAGAAGAAGCAAGATGTGACTACCCTGCTGAATAAGGTACTGAGCCACATGGCTAACACAGATAAGAATAAAAAGGTAATAATGAGCTATACAAGTTATAAGAATCAATAAGAAGCCTGAGCTAATGGGTAATGGGACAATCAGTTTATAGTTAATTTCAACCTCTGTGTGATTTGGGACTTAACGATTGCAGGAACCAGGCAGGAAAGAAAACTCAGAACTCAGACAATGTATACACATACACACACGTGTTTGTGTGTGTGAGAGAAGAATTCCTTGCATGATGAACACAACAAAAATATATACCAAAATAGAGGTTGAAATTTGTCTCATTCTTATGAACTTTTAATTAAATTTTAGAAAGAGTTAACTTTTGCTATTTAATTTGAGTCCTTATAAAAAGATAGTGCAGGATAATTGCATAGCTCAATGTTCTCAACCATACTAAACAGAAGCAAACACGCAAGCCATATAACACAGGTGTAAATTAAATCTATTTTTATATTTTCGAGCATAGCAATTTTCATAATGCTATTTAACCATGGCATAATGTGAAAACTGCACTAATAAATTAAAGGGCAAAAAAAATGTGCTTCAGGTGTTATGCTAGAATTTATGCCGGTGACAGACATTATTTTCTGCATTATTGAGCAGCAATTATCTTGCTTCACATATTACCACCATATTTTAAAGTTTCTGTTGCTTTTGAAATGGTTTCCCATTACACTGAGAGTTAGCAGTGCAATATGACACAGCATACTGCATTTGCAAAGTAAATAGAAGCCAGTCATATCATTAGTACAGAATTAGACTAGTCTACAGATAGTTACTCTACTGACGATATAAAGACACATATGTATTTGTATAATAATTTACAAAACCGTTATTTTGAATCTTCTAAAATACTTTGAGAAAGCACATCTTCAAGCATCAACATTAGGATTTTTGTCTGAAATAACTCTTTCAAAAACAATTCCTTCAGTTACTTATTGAAAACTCCAGAGTTTGTAGATGTACTTTGATATTATCCATTAGCATTAATGCTCTCCAACTCCTCTTATTGCCCCACTCTAAGGAATTTCTCCTAACTCCAGTTCCTTATTTTAGTTACTATTAATAATTTGAATGTAATTAGCACTTGCATCTGAGCATGGATGTGGGGTGATCTACTAAAGCATGGGCAATTCACCAGTGACCTTGTCCTTGAAGAGGACTGAGTCTTTCTCCACTTACAAGCATCAATTGGTAATAAACAGTTCTACACAGATTGAGGCCATTAGAACCCATACATCATTCATGTTGAAATTTTTGACTCCCTTAATCTTCAGATATCATGCAAATAGAGGACACTAGTATTATAATGATGTATGCAACAGTCATGTTATTACAATTATAGACATTTATGTACCAAACATAAGGACACTAAAGTTCATAAGAGAAGCACTATTGCAATTAAAATCACCGAATGATTCCCACACAGTGATAATGGGTCACTTCAGTATTCAATTCCTGCCAATAAGCATGTATTCAGACAAAAACTAAACAAAGAAATACTGTATATAAATAATATCCCAAATCATTTAGACATATCAGATGTCTGCAGCACATATCACCCAGATATTCAGAATCTCAACAGGTAATAGGACTTTCTCCATAACTACACATTATGATTGAAAAAAAATAGTGGACATGAGAAAAGTGAAATAGCACCGTACATCCTATCTGACCTCCATGGATTAAAGCTAGCTATTGATAGTAATAGAAGTGTAGAAAATACACACTCATGGAAACTGAATAACTCACTACAGCATAAAAACTGGGTCAAGACTGAAGTCACGAAAGAAAGAGAAAGCTTTATAAAGCTGAATGAAATTAAAAATACAGCTTACCGAAATTAATGGGACACTGTGAAGCAAGTCATGAGATGATGTAGCACAACGTAGTTACATCACAAATTAGAGAAAGCTCTTATTAGTAGCTTAATGAGACAGCTGAAAGCTCCAGGAAAGCAAGAAGAAATGTCACCTATCTGGAAACACAGAAAGGATATTAGCATGACAAACTAGATTTGTCAGCTCCTCGGGAATTACAGCCTCTAGCAATCAGAGAATTATGCTTGATTTTCAGGGTATCACATATTGAGAATGGAGTGTTCAGTAGATTTGAACAATAAAACAGGAGGAAATTTTTTGTTATGTAATTATGATTGGATAATTGAATTTTACTTTTTCTTCTTTTGTGTTGTAAGTAGGGGAGAAGTGTGGGTTGTGTTCCCAGCACCCAGTTCCCAGCCCCCAGCCGCTGGCCCGCTCAGCCGCTGGTTGCTTGCCCGAAATTACCACATGAGACTGTATTCATTTAAATACTGCCTTGCCCGTTATCTCTAGCCTCTTCCCAACTAGCCCTCACCTCATAAACTAACCCATTATAAAAGTCTGTATGTCACCACGAGGTGGGTGACTTACAGGACAGATCTAGGGTACTTCCATTTCCGGAGGGAGCTTCATGGGACTGGCTCTGACCCAGTCTTCCCAGCGTCCTCTTTTCTTTTCCCTGCCTATCTAAGTCCTGCCCTATCAAATGGCCCAGGCAGCTTTTTTATTTAACCAATCAAAGCACAGAAATACTCAGCATGTTCTACAATTTGAAGGTGTCATTTATTAAGTGATCATTTACTGTAGAAGATAACAAAAATAATTACAATTAGCAAATGGTTGCTGGAAGGATACACCTATTATCCTCCCATAATAGATGTATAGAATAGTATTCATGTTGTTCCAATGATAATTAAAGGGAAAATAAGCATAGAGAATACATATTAAACTATTATAAAGACTTTAAAAACCAAACAGAATGGTCTAGAAAGCAACATTTCAAAGGCAAGTAGACATATTAAGAAAACAAAATAGAAAGTAAAAACATAAAATGGTTACACAAAGAAAAGTTTAGAGAGATGAATGTAACATTTTGCTTCCTACAATTAGTAATTAAATTAGGGATGAATTACATGTAAATTTATGTCAGCTTAGATCTCTAATAACACAACTGTGTGAAAATGGGGATTCTTGACTTTTATTGAATATCTCTTGGAATATAAGTTGCTTTCTGACTGAAATTCAGGTTTTCTAATATTCTTTAAAACATACTAAACCACCTAATAATATATGGTTTCCCAACATAGGAATATTTTTACTTACAGCTATTAATAATCAGTTGATTATCAATAATTATATAGCTCTTTAAACTTCACTAGGTTTTACTATCACATCACATTTATTTATGTAAGCAGATAAAAATGTAATGGTTGCATATACTATAATAAACATTTGGATTTTGTGCATTATTCTCTATGAATATCATGAAAAGAAAATGAAGTTGTTCCAAGTATTCATGACAGTTGACATTTCAAAAATGGGTAGTGAATAAAAAAATCATAATTAACTTATTTTATTTTTACTTATTTCCAAAATTGAAATATATCATATCCATAAGTAAATTATTTAAATTAATCATGCCAAAAATTTTTGTTTGCTTGAGATAAAATATATCAGTAAAACAAATCAGATTAGCATGTCTTTGGAGTTGATAATTTCTATAATATACTCACTTTTCATTTTGGTATATTTTTAATTTCTCCCATTCTTATAATGTTAAGAACTCACATAATTGTAATTCAAAACTTTTCCTTCTCATTCCTTATGACAAAGTTATCGTTCATTTATAAGCAGCCTACAGGAAAATGATGTGAAGTTCATTGTAACAAATAGGGTCCTCCTGTACAGAAGTGTTACTCTTTAGACTCTACAGAAATGTATGATATTAACAAGGATTTTCAGATAATACATGGTTTAAAAGTTCTCCATACTGTTAATTTGAACTAATACGTAATTCTGAGCACACTCCTGGTGTGTTGCTGATTAGAGTGATAATGGTTGTGGCATGAAAACGGATGAGAGTGGAGGAGCTGAGACTGAGTGCTTGTCTCACAGTCATGTATTTGTAAAAGTAACAGCCCATGAAAGTACTAAGATTAAACTTTTAAAACTGATCCTGGTTCTTAGTTTTATCATCTGGAACAGATGAGAAAATTCAATGAACTTGTTTAAATTAACCTCTCAAAATCCAAACTACAATTTTAAGAACATAGAGTTCATACATACTTACATGTGTGTACACACACAAATATACATACATACACACATATATACATATATAAAGTTTAACTTATTTACATTAGTTAAAATTCAATTACACTATTTGCCACCTTCCTGTTCCACCCTCTAATTCCTCATATGTCACTCTCTAATTTCTTATCCAATTGATGGCATTCTTTTCTTTGTTTACCACCACTAAATATATACATATACATAGAAATAATAAATAAATATAACTCTCTGACCTATTTAGGTTGCTTATTGTCTATGAATTCAGGACTGACCAGTAGAAAATTGATAACAAATTATAGGGCTTCTCCCTTGGAGAGATTTATTTTCCATAATGCAGAGCTACCATAGGTTTAATTTTCCTGGATTTTTTAATGAGGCATAATCCCCCATCAGATTTCCTGTTTTTGAGGCTCTTGCAATCCTCTTGATTCTCAGAAAAAAAATTCCATGAGGTGGGGTTGTGCTGTAAATGTATCCATGGGAAATGGGCACCTCACAAACACTTACCAGTGTAGTTTGGCACATTTTGTTTTTATAAATTTGTCTCATTCTGGTCAAAGAGAAACTTTATAATGGATAAGAACTACACTAATCTTTGGTAAAATAAGTTTTACATTGTAGTTAGAAATTATATTAGTCTAGTAACGTGGTAGAACTAGGTTCTCCTCTAAGATAATGGCTTAACTTCACCAATGGAGTTACTAAATTGTTCAATACTGATTTTGATCATGTGCTCACAAGAGTAAAATGACATTTTGTAGGAAAGAAACTAAAACATGCACTCTAAATTGTCACTTGCACAATTAATATAGCAAATAATGCTGGAGAAATATGAAGTCAAAGCTATGTTGAGAAGTTCCTTCAATAGTAGTTTCTTCATATTATTTTAAATTGCAGTAAATATGTTATTTACAGTAAAAATATATCAGCTATTAATATAAAAAGTCAACATTGTCTAAAATCTGTTTATAATAAAGAGTTCAAATAGTAATATGTGAAAACTACTCATTTAAAATATGGGCCAGAGTTTTGAAAAGATACTTCATTAAATATAGAAAATCTTTGTAATAGGAGAAACTAAATGTCTCATAACTGTTAGCAATAGAGATATGAAAATTAAATTACTATAACATTGCACTACTGTCAACAGCCAGTGTTACTTTGTATAGACATTATTTTTGAAAATGACAGGATCCTCTTTTTTGTCATACATTGCTGTTTGAGGTGTAAAAATAACATGTCTACATTTTAATAAGAATTTCCTATAAGTATATTATTTTGATCATTAAATATATATTCATGTTCTACATTTGTAAATTTTTCCTATTTTTAGTCACCTTTTTCCTTTTATTGGAATTTAAGTGTTCTAGAATAGGACATAAATATTCTTTCTGACTCTATCCCCATCTCTGTCCCTATCTTTCTCCTTCACATACATACCTATACATACAGAAGAGGTGACAATCATCACCTTACACGTATGAAAGTAGGATCCCTAGGAATTAAACTGCCTTAATAACTTTCTAGTAAATAAATTGCAGCCTGTAGGAAAGCAATGCTATGGCAGCCATTAACACTATAGATGGTATTTTAACTTAGGACAAACTTTCCAAAAAGTAAGTAAAATGCAGCACAAATTTAAAGTGGTATATGAAGGTAAATCTTTAAACCAATAGTAATAATTGTAACATGAAAAAATGAGTTAATTATTCCACTAATAAAATGTGCTTCATTTGTAGGATAATAAAATAAGTTTTATTAGAGGTTAGGAAAAAACTGTATATAAAACAATAAGTAGACATTCATGTACATATGGCCCAAATATGCATCCTTTTAAAAGTTAACTACAAATTCTACTTTTCTTTCTTTTTGCTAGGAAGAATCTTTTTATATAATATATCCTAAATATGTTTGTGTGTTTTTAACCTCTAGTCCTCCCAATTATTCCTACGTGCCTTCCTGTCTGGATTCAACCGATTTCTGTTTTTCACCAGAAAACAAAGAAGTAACTAAGAGGAAACATAAAAATAGAAAGTAGCACCCTTAAATAGGAGTAATAAACCAAAAAAAAAAAAGTCCAAGAAAAAGCATAAGAAAGGATGTAAACACAGAGATGCATGTATTCACACACTCAAAAATCCCATAAAAACAATAAACTGGAACTCATAATATATTTAAAGGACTTGTACGATAAAAAGAAAAATTAAATAATAATGAATAAATACTTTAAAATAATGTTAATTTTAAAAATTAAAAAAAATCCCTGGCAGAACATTGTGAGACAAGGAATCTCAAAAGACACCTCTGAGCTCAATGTGTTGGCCATTTATTGATAGGCATGCAGCTTCCCCATAAGCATAATTTGTTTCTGTAATTAGACAACCTTGAAGAAAAGGAAGTTTTCATTTACAACTTGTTAGCAATAGGATATAGCTTCTTGGTTAGAGATGAGTTCATGTGTTCAGTTCTTTTCACTCCATCTGGTGCAATGCAGCCTCAAGAATCAGAAATCCACTTGTTCTCACACTGACAAATCTCATAAAAGCACTAAACTAGAAACCATGATATATACACAGAGATGCTGACCTCTGAAGGCTCTGTGCATGCTGCCATAATCTCCATTAATTCATATGATTTTCGATTATGCTGACATGGAAGGAAATATTTTCTTGGAGTCATCCATACATTCTGACAGTTCCATTCCATCTCTCTCCATATGGTTGCCTGGGGACTTAGGCCAGAGATTTGATGGCGACGTCCAGTATAGGGCTGAGTGTTTCTATCTAGTACTGTTACTCTCAGCACAATGTCTGGATGTGGGTTTCTGTATTTGTTACTATGTTACCAACTGGTGCAGGAGGAAGCCTCTCTGATGATATCTGAACATGGCACATTCTATACATATAGCAAATGTCATCAGGAGTCGTTTTTTGCTATTTTTATGAGCAAATATTTGTTTTTACCCTTGTTTCCTGGGCTATAGAGTCTCAGGTTCTTTGTCTCTAAGAAATGTTCAGTATAGCTTACATCTCATGGACTGTCTCTGAAGTCAAATCAGATATTGGTTACTCTCAAAAGTTTTTTTTTTTTTTTACCATTGTCCTAGAATATTGTGAAAGCAGGGCATAATTGAGTGTGTTGCTGGGATTGTACTTATATCTCTCTCCTGAGAGCATTCAGAATGCTTTCCTACACCAGAGAAACTAAAATGTAGGGGGAAAGGCTCTATGTAGACCCAGCTGAATTTAACATATTCAATGAGTTGTATAAGTGTTGTCTTCAGCAATGAAGCATTGATATTAGCTTGTAGAGATCATCTTAGAGTCTTAGCAAAAGTCTGGGTTGTTTGTGATCACTTTTGACAAATTTGAGCAAATTCTCTATTAGATAGAACCCACTCCTTGGACTAGAAGCTCATCTAGTTATAGGAGATGTCTAGTTGGGTATAATTGAAGGGAATCTAAATGAAATCTCCAAAAACCAGAAAGACAGAGCCCAATTGGTGTTCATCATTTAGTTTCTACTTAAATTTTTTCAAATGACAAGAGGGGCTTCATTGATGTCTCCAGCAATTATGAGTTTACTTAAGAAACAGAAATGAGATAGAATCAGTTTTTGTTACTACTTGTGAAAAACTTTTATAAAAAAATCAGGTTACAAAATAAAATTAATTTTGTCAGAGCAGACTCATTGTATCACCCTGTCTCTAGAGTTTTGTAAGAAAGGTGAAAAATTTAATAAAACCATAATCACAAGTAACAATTCAGATATGATTAACAGTGCATAAATCAGACATTGATTTTTTTTCAGTATTCTGAATGGATTTGTTCATTTTGTGTCAATTTGTAGGACATTCTTGGGGAGCAGTTACTGTTGTATGCAGAATAGGATCAATTGTGGAGGAGGATGAAAGAGGTGAACAGTGGAAAGGAATATGAAAAGAGACAGCTAAAACTAAGTTCTACTTGAAGGATGGAAACCTAATGCAGCAGCAGCTTCCCAAAATATTTTATCTCATCTCTGCTTCTCAGATAAAATCATGTCAGTTGAGAAATTAACTGATGAGAAGAATATGTATTATTCACTACTGTTTGATGGTCATAATGTTAGGGTTTATCCCCAACAGCTTCAATTTCTATCATTTCTCACATTGTATTTTGCAATTGGATCATCTGTTTTACATCATTGTTTTCTTCTGGAAAATTGGTCTTATATAATAGATTGTATTACTTCATTCACTCATAGTTTTAAGCTTAAGGATACAGAAGTACTCTCCTTTTTGAAATATAGTGCTTGTGTGTGTGTGTGTGTATGTGTGTGTGTGTGCTCATGTGTTTTTTGTGTATGTGTGTGTTTTTTGTTTATGTGTGTGTATGTGGGTTTCTTCACTTTGTTTTGATAAATGATGTGTATTATGAGGAAATTATACTTGTTTCACTTAGTCATAGTTGAAATACATTAGAGTCTTAATTTAAAATCTACAGAAAAATAACAATTTATTATTAGAATCAGGAACTTAATATAGTATTGCTTAATATTATCTTTCTTTTTCGGTACATTAGGCAGTTCTTTAATGTGTCTAGAACAATAAGAAGAAAAATTAGCTGTAATGGGTAAAATGTTTGTTACACAGCAATTTCTACATCTCATTTGTTTCAGGGATCTTTAGATTCTGAGCTGTAATTAAATAACAAAATTTTTATTTTAAACAATTAAAATGATCTTTGGTACTATATAAACAAATATATATCCTGAGACTTTCCACATAAAATGCTTACATAATCCACTAATTTTCTAAAATCTTATATTGTTACATATTTTATTTTTGCCCTTTATTTAACTCATTGTTCTTTCTTTGTTAAAAACTGGTTTGATTGTTGGTGTGGGACAATTGTCTATATTCTGTCAATTATGCTTTAAATAAATACTGATTGGCCAGTAGCCAGGCAGGAAGTATAGGTGGGACAAAAAGACAGGAAGTAGAGGTAGGTCAATGAGAGCAGGAGTATTCTGCAAAGAAGTATGCTCCCTCTGTTTCCTGTCCAGACACTGAAAAAGCAGGATGTGACCTGCAGTGCTGATAAAGGTACTGATCCATGTGACTAGCATATTCTAGAATAATGGGCTAATATAAGTTATAAGAGCTAATATGAAGCCTGAGCTAATGGGCAAATCAGTTTATAACCTATGGAGACCTCTGTGTGATTTCTTTGGGACTTGCCAGCTGTGGGACCTGGTCGGAGGATAGAAACCCCCAACAAAGCAGGTCTGCATGTTACAAATGGCTGCCCAACGTGGACAACTGCATCCACATAAAATCTGAGAGAGCTTGGGAATTCTAGACAGAAAATAATAGAGTAAAGCATGGCTTCTTGGTAGCAGCAATTTCTGAGGTCTGCTCTCCTTGTTAGAAGCAAGCAAGCACTCTCATTTAAGAGAGGCTTCCTGACTCAGCTTTAGCTGCAAAATCTTGCAGCTCTTTAAGAGGTTCTGCCATGAAACACTTAAATGGTGTTGATGAAAAGCTGATCACATGCTTTTTTGTTTTCAGCCATAGCAGGAAAAGATCTGCGCTGTTTTAAAATGTGGGATGTCTGGGCTTCCTGCAAGCACAAACTCTTGACTGTTTCTGGCAGGGGGTCCAGCTACAGAGCTTTTGAGTGTGGTTGGTGAGCACACTACTGCAGCTTGCTTGCTGACAGGGACCTTGGAACGCCATAGAGTTGTGGCAATAAGCATGGCTCCAGCTGGTACCTCTGCATTTAGCCTGGAATTTCATAAAGCAAAGGAATGGGCTGGATTCAGCTATCACAGCCATGGCTTTAATCCTCACGATATTGCAAATTAAAGGCTCACATGGTCAGAAAAACAGAGATATACAGTAAAGAGAGATTCAAAGATGAAGAAAACCTCTAAATGGTTTACAGTGTGTTAAAAATATATGCAGGCTTTGGAGAGTAAAAAAAAAAAAAAGGTTAAAGTCCCTAAAATAGAAAAAAAATAGAGAGTAGTTGAGTGTGGTGGTACATATCTTTAATCCCAAAACTTGGAAGACAGAGGCAGGCAGACCTCCGTGAATTCAAGGCATGGTGGCACACACATTTAATCCCAAAGCTTGGGAGGCAGAAGCAGACAGACCTCTGTGAATTCAAGGTGTGGTGGTGCACACCTCTAATCCCAGCACTTGGGAGGCAGAGGCAGGTGGATTTCTGCGAGTTCAAAGACAGCCTGGTCTACAGAGGGATTTCTAAGACAACCAAAGATATACAAAAGACCTGTCTCAAAAAGTAAAAGACAAAATGAAAGAAATAGAGGTTAAAGTAAAGCCACATAAAGATGTAAAATACCCAGAGAATCCAGATACTGTATGGTATTATGATTTCTCTGAATTGTTTGAATACTGAGGAAGGAACAACAGCTGCTAAAAGATATTTGATTATAAATACTGCTGAATTAATCCAAGATAGGTATTTTGAAAATACCTTGAATTCAAAATTGAAGTCAAAAAGTATGTTACTTTGGCGAAGAGTTTTTGATTTTGTTTACACTAAAAATGCAGGGCTGTGGACTTATTCTGGGTTAAGAAAAAGAATCATGTTTGATCAAGGAAGACCACCTGAGAAATGTCCAATAGGAACAGATGGCCTGGATGTCTGAGTTCTTTATCCAGAAGAGATTCAAGATGCTGCCTGAGATGTTCAAGCCTCACAGTTACTGCAATTAGGACTTGATCATAATTCTAAATTTTCTTTAAGTCCCCATTATATTATCAGTGCTCCCAACCAGCAGGAAGTAGCCAGGAAAACTAAACCAAATATCCTAAAAAATGGACTATGGATTTATTTTTTTTAAAGAGAGGGAATTAGTGCTGGACAATTGTTTATATTCTGTCAATTATATTTTATATAAATGCTGATTGGGGCCAGTAGCCAGGCAGGAAGTATAGGTGGGACAACCAAACAGGAAGTAGAGGTGGGGCAATGAGAACAGGAGTATTCTGGGAAGAAGGAAACTCTCTCCTCAGTCCTGCCCAGACACCAAAGAAGCAGGATGTGACCTGCCCCACTGAGAAAGGTACTGAGCCATGTGACTAACATATACTAGAATAATGGGCTAATGTAAGTATAAGAGGTAATACAAAGCCTGAGTTAATTGGCCAATCACTTTATAACTTAAGGAGACATCTGTGTGATTTTCTTTGGAACTTGCCAGCTGTGGGACCTCGTGGGAGGACAGAAACCTTCAACAAGCAGGCCTGCATGTTACAGGTTATGGTTGCCCTTTCTTAGTGGGACTATCATTTATCATCTTCTCTGTAGCACTAATGTATGGAGAATCAAATCTCTATTATTTATCTGATTTCTCCATTTTATGGCTCCCACTGTTTTCACCATCAAATTTCAGTTCCTTCTATTCTACAGACTGGTCATCTGACAAAAATAGAATTCATATATTGTTTTGATTGTAACATATATTAATCCATAATATCATAAACATAGTAAGAATTTGCATTATTTTCTCCCAAGTTACATAATTCAAAATATTCTTGATTTTATTATGTTGTTCTACATGCTGTTTACTAAAATTAGTAAGCAATAATAGTCTTGACTATTTCTTACACTATATGGAATATTGTAAATAAGATGTAAAAATAGGGTTTTTTGAAATGTAATACTAAAATATATAACATTCCTTTTAGCAGGGATCTAAATAAGCCTCTTGCCCTAAAAAACAAAAAAAAAAACTTCTATTAATGTAGAATATTTAAAAGAAATGAATTTGTACTTCCAATTTCTTCTTTTTTGGTATATGTTTTCAGGTATTTAACGTATCTTCCAATTTTATTGCACATTATTTTAGTGCAGTCAAAAGATATTGCTTTATTTTTTCCTTTTTTTGAAAATAGATTATTTTCTCTTACAATATATGATTATTACAATTTCCACTCCCTCTTTCCTCCCACTTACTCTGCACCTCCAATCTCCTATGAATCTACTCCCTTTCTTTTTTTCATTATAAAAGATCTAGAAGCCAGGAGGGGGTGGCCATACCTTCAATGTCAGCACTTGGGACTTAGGAAGCAGAGACCTGTGGATTTCTGTGAGTTTGAGGCCAGCCTGGCCTACAATGAAAGTGCTAGGAGTGCCAATGCCACACAGAGAAACTATGTCCAAAAATCAAAAAAAAATTAATAAAAAGCAAACAAATTCTTTTTTTTAAATTTTTATTGTTAAAAGAAAAATTTACATTTACTCCCCTTGTTCCCGGCCCTCCCGCTCCCCCACTACCCCACTGCCCTCCCCCTGCTTCCTTATGATGGTGCAGGATACCCTGTCCTATGGGAAGC
>JAQHUG010000418.1:1408364-1430342 GCA_028555095.1 Dicrostonyx torquatus
ACAGGATAGTGTTTTCTAATTCCATTTATTTGCGTGCAAAATTCAATATGTCATTATTTTAGCCACTGAGTAGTACTCTAAGGTGTAAATATACCACACTTTCTTCTTCCATTCTCCAGTGGAGGAGCATTTGATGCCCATTTTGAAAGATATTGCACCTTCAATGAGTTTCATTGTGGAAGGTAAGGATCATTATCTTTAGTCTATAAGTGAATGACACAATGCACATCAAATTCATTCATAATTTCTTGAAATTAGATAATGTTCAAATTAAGTATGCAATGTAAGCTATTTGTATTCAATTGAAATTGTTACTAAGTTCTGGGCATGTTCATCCCCTCATATTTTAGTTTTAATGGTGATTTTTAGTGACCCCAATTATATACTGTTGATGCTCCAAAGAGACACTTCTGTATGCTTAATAAGTATTAACAAGGGACTTAATTACCACAGCAATCTGAATTAGCTAAATTCCATTCAAATGAGGGTTGATTGGCATCAGTATTATAATTAGGACATTTCTTAAAATAAACTCAGTCTGAAGTCTGTCCTTTGTCTATCCACCCTATATTAATCTTTAAGAAATATTAGACAAATTAAAATATTGAATATTTAGTGTTTATTTTCTTAAGATTTGGCATGTTAATATTTACACTTAACTTTGATAAGAAAATATAAAACTCAGTTTCATGAAGTGTAGCTTTATGTATTTTAGACAAGTGCTTGGTCTGGCCTTTGAGCCTGGGAGGTAAAGTCTTCTTATGTATTTCAGGTTCACCTGTCATTTTCAGTCCTTTTGCATGCTAAGTGGTGATATCACAGTTATTCACCACCATATCTGGCTTAAAATAATTACATTATTTTCTTAAAGGGAGTTGAGAAATAACTAACTGGCCCACACAAGAGAAAAACTCTGATTGTCACTTTTGTGTAATGAAGTATGTCTTGATAATAACAATAAATTACTTTTAACATGATTATGATGATATTAATTTTAACTACAAAAGAGGCAGTCATGTGATAAAAGTAAATTCATGTCATTTATGTCTATGTTAGACAAGAGGAGAATTAAACACACTTTAAAAGATGAGCAAAAGAATACTGAAATGATTGAGTTTAAAAAGCACATTATTTATAATTTATTGTTCCATCTTCTTTCTTCTCTTTGTGGTTAGCAACATACAATATAAGGACATACATTTTGCCCAATACAAACACAAAACATAGAACTAACCTCCATTAAAATCATTTTTTTCTATTTCAACTTAAGTCATTTCTGTGCACCCTTCATTTTATATTTAGGAAGATTTATTTGCAAATGTAGCAATATAATTTTATGTACTTCTGATGACATCTGTGTTTTTAGCCATTAATTGGATAAACTTAACATTTTAATGATCTAAATCTATTCTGGTGTGAAATGTCCTTTTCTTTCTACTTTCTTATTTCTTACACTTTACTTTTTACTATTTTCAGGTTTGATGGCTACAGAATTGTATTATATACTCAACAATAAGGAAAAATGTCACCTTAAAATGTTTGATTTTCATAAAAAATGATGGATTTTTCCCTCTACCACATTGAGAAAAATCAAAACAGGCAAAAGCTCACAGATAACGACTCTTCTAATGGTCCTGTGCACCCATAATGAGGAGAAATAAAGTACCTAGTGTTTCTAAAATGGTATAATATAAAAGTAAGAAATTAACCCTTCTTCCCTAATCATTGTCACTTCTCAAGAATTGGATTTCACTCAAGTTGCATTTACTGTGCTATGAATAGTGTATTAAATGATGAAACAATTTTTTGTTAAAGAAAAACTTCTGATGAACCTTGTTCTACAATAGATATTGTGAGCACCTGGGGAAAAAACATGCTCAAACTTCAGGCCACAGTGAATAAGGCCATGAAGAAATCAGTTGAATTGCATATACTTGAATTATTTAGATATGATAAATGCTAAGGGGTAATTAAAGATAATGTCTGAGTAATGGTTAATAAAAACTCAGGGAAAGATATTGGGGTTCAACCTGAAAATCCAAAAAGTAGAACAGTCAGTCACTGACTCATACCTTGACCTCAGTTCAAAATGGTGATCCTCCCTCCAGGAATCTCAGAATGACACTGTGCCTAAGAGCTATCTTCTCCCATCTTACAGTTCTCTCTTATTCTGGGATTAAAGGTGTGCACCACTACTCTCTTGTTTCTGTGGTAAATTAGCAAGGCTACTGGGATTAAAGATATGTGTTATTGCTTCCTGGTCTATAAGGCAGACCTGTATGACTGCTTTAACTTTTGATCCTCAGTTAAGTTCTATATATTAACAAAAGTAAAATGCAACTACAAATGTTCTGAAATCAGAACACATGAATTGAAATAAGTGTTTAAGCAGAATAACAATATTCAAATCTTTAACAAAGGATATGATATTTAAAATCATTTGTTTGTGATGGAGATGATTGCAATCAATTGAGAAAACAAAATGCCCAACATGGCTGATGATGTGTCACAGATGAGGTAAGAGGGAAAAATTTGACACCAGAATGAGAAGAATCATAAAGTATAGTATGAGAAAATGTTCAACATGGATATTACTTGTAATGTGATAATAAAATGAAAGAACATGATTCTTTCTCTCTGTCTCTCTTTGTCTCTCTCTCTCTGTCTCCCCTTCTACTATCTCTCTCTTCCCAAGCCCATCTCTCTTCTCCCAACCCCATCTCTCTTTTATCCCTTCCTCAGGTTCAAACCCAGAAAGAACTTCCTACATACTAGAAAAGTCAACTGTCATTGAACTACATCTCCACCCTTATGTATCTTCTGATATTATCAGACAGATTCTGGACATTTAATTTTGGATAGGAACAAAATGGAGCGAAGATCCCCATAGCACATTACAGTGTATAGGAGACAATGGAAGGAATATTTTTTTTAATTCTCAATGTCATCATCAGATAGATCTAATCTTAATAGACAATTGAGAAATTTCCAGATTATAGCAGACACGTTGTAAAATAAAAAACACAAAATGATTATAAAGTTACTAAAATTAACTATATACACTTCACGTAGATAAATACATTAAAATTTCACATGTAAAAGAAAATGAATTTTTGTAGAGATATTCTATAATCAGGATATGTATAAATATATATATGTATATGTGTGTGTATGCATTTATTATTCTAATAAATTTTGTTACAGGTGGTTCAAAAATCATTCCAGATTTTAGACAATTGTTTATAGCTAATGATAGTTTATTAAAAAGAAACATGTAGGTATACAAGTTGTTTTATGAACATAATTTTAAAATGGATAGAGAAAAATCAGGTTTTATATATTTATATTTAACATAATTTCTTTATTTAATCTTTGGAAATTTTAATTTATGCTCTATTATCTAAAAAATTCATTTGATAACTTCCAAGTTCTAAATAAATACTACTTATTTTGGCTTTTCTTGTTTAATCACATTTAAATAACTGTAAAGCACATAAAACTTCCATTTCCAGATTGATATTTACAAATTACGTGAATTTGTTATAAATTTTGAGTAAACACAGGTATTAGAAAAAAGAAATATTTCATTGACAAAGTCTCTTTTAATATCTAATTTTCATTTTTATAGTAACTATCAAAATATTCTAACTGCAGTAAACTAGATAGGACAATCATTTTTAACTACAATAAAGAAGTGTGTTTCTCAAGATATCGTGTGTCATCATTGTGTTATAGCAATTAACATTAACTATGTGATTGTAAATAAAACTACATCAATAAGTTTGTCTAACCCAGTATTCAGAGACAAGTCAACATATTTAACTGTATTAACTACTCTCAATACTCTTTTTGATTGCTATTTTGTTGGATCAAATCTATTCATGAGTAGTCATAGCCAACTGTGACACATATCAGTGCTAACCAAAAGCTCTCTATCCAGATTGAAAAACTGCATCAAGGGGTGCAAATTCATACCTAGTATTTTAAACCTACCCTACTACCCATACGTAGTGAGACCATAAAACATAGAATAGAAGATAAATCTTCAACTTTCACACATCAGCCTAATCTCAAGGCATCTTATTATACTTTATCCTAACACTCACAGATACTCATATCTCTCATCCTGTATTACAGAATCTTCTTTTTCTTCTGGTCAAGACCATTATAGAAAACTGTATTTCATTGAAACACATAGGATGAACTAGGGGGTTCCCTGTGCAAACTGATACATCTACAATAGAGCTTTTTCAACAATGGCTCTAGTAACATAATAAAAGAGAACATAGAAGCATAATAGCATACAACCACAGTGTTTATTGACCTTGGCACTTTATATTTATGATAGAGTTTGTGCCCATGAAAGCTCATCAATATGGTTGACAAATCAAGACTCGAAAAATGACAATAGTAAAATTGATGGAGAAGTGTCAAAAAGCATATGGTGGTTTGATGAGAAGGCCCACATAGGCCCATATGTTTGAATGGTCCCCAAATGATGAAGCTATATAAAGTATAGGAGGTATGGCCTTGTTGAAGCAAATATGTCACTGAGGATTGGAATTTCAGATTACAAAATTCCATGCTATTCCCAATTATCTTTAGTACTTTGCCTTATTCTTGTGGATCAGATACAGACTCTCAGATACTCCTCCAGCACCATACCTGCCTGCATATTACATGATCTTCACCACGTGGTGATTGGCTTCCCTTCTGAAATAGAATGCCCAATAAACTCTTTCTTCTATATGTTGATTGTATCATTTCACAACAATAAAAAATTAAGTAGATTAAGGCCCTACCCCTAGATGAAGAGTCCCAAGAAAATCAAGATTTCAAAGAGAGGGAGAATTGTCTTGCCAAAAGACAAACGCTATAGCTGGTGATACAAGTGGTAAACTACTATTGCTTATTTTTATTTATGAGTACACCAAAATATGTTATTGAGAATTTCAGTACCTACATATGATGCTGGTATTCTTGTTCCAAAGAGTTTCTTTTGTGTGTAAATTTTTACTTTCATTAATATATATTTTGTCATAAATTTACTTTTAATTCATTGACTATTTCATACATTTTAAAATAGTGAGTTAAATATGAACAGAGGCCTGTTGCTCAATGAAACACCTCATATGGAAACAAAAATGGTTTAAGATTAAAAAGTTTATAATGTCAAGGTTTGTTCTACCTTTCTCAGGAATTGTTGGACTCTAAGGGGGAGGGAATCTCTAAGTCACCCATTGTCACCAAATGACAATTTGTTATAAATTTTTTATAACATTTATATTTACTGTTAGTTGATATTTTTAATTCTATGACAAATATGTAATTATACTCTTAAACAGCAATTATGATATTATATAATTAAAATCAATTTGAAGCTACTTATGTTTATTAAAGAATGTGAATTTTAGTATAACTGCAATACATATTTTTACATAAAAAATTGTTATTTCATGTATTTTCTCCTAAATCTTAAATTCACTTATTATTCTGTCTTCATTTAAACATGTTGCTTGCTCAGATAGTTTCTAAATAAAAATTGACAATATCAGTAGTGACAGGTCATGAAGAATTCATATAAAATCATAATATCCATGCAAGATAGAAATCTAGTGAGCAGGTGCTAAGATACAGCTGTTAAATGTGCCTTTTAAACTCATTATGACAAAATAGGTGGGGAATCAAAATAAAAATTATAACAGATAAACAAAAAAAGGAAGTTCTCAGGTATTCATTTACTCAAATGCTTATGCTTAAGATTTTTGTGTTTAGTTAAAAAAAAGTCCTAGAGCAAATATATTACACTGTGAAATAATTTTATTTCATTAATTATTAATAGCAGATATTAATATAGAGTTATTGAATTTATTTTCTATTTAGAATTGGATATGCTTTCATATGTTCTTCAAAATCATTGAAACTAGTAAAATTTTATTTTGCATAAATTCAAAAACTTCTCCATCTTGTTGCTAGTCAATTTAGTTAATGTTTACTTGTGGGTATAAGAGAGGTAATAGAACAGTAATTAATTCCAGTGACTGTTAATAATCATTTTCACAAAATTGGAGTGATAAATATGGAATATTGCACTAGATTTCACTAGAAATAAAACTGGAAACTTTGTACTCTTGTCAAATTCTGATCACTAATTCAGATTTAAATTGGGTTTCTGGGTTCCAAGTAAAATGAAAATTCTTAAATTTATAGTACCTTCCTCCAATTTGTTCCATTTTCTAAATGTCTGACTAAATTTTATACAAATATAT
The DNA here is from genome assembly GCA_028555095.1 of Dicrostonyx torquatus. Lineage (NCBI taxonomy): Eukaryota > Metazoa > Chordata > Mammalia > Rodentia > Cricetidae > Dicrostonyx > Dicrostonyx torquatus. The sequence continues at coordinate 1,414,634 of JAQHUG010000418.1, forward strand.
ATGTATAATTGGAATATTATTATATCATTATTGTATCTACTATAGCATGTATTTTTCCTGTTCTTTCTTATTGCTTCCCATGCCCCTTTTAAACCGATGGTCTCTTTTTGATTACTATGTATACATATAAACATAATTTATGAAAAAATGTTACATTGTATAAGTATGTAAGAAATTTATACATGCCTGTGTTTCTTAAGCAAACCTCTTTCTCTTACTCATTCTTAAAGTATAGTATAATCTACCCTAAAGAATAGCTCTCTATTTTAGAATTTAAATCATCTGTTTTAATGAAATGGATTCAGTTGTTATTCCTAACATAAACGGCATAATCTTTCTCATCTCTCTTTTATTCCTCATTGCCCAAATATAATTGACTAAAATAAAATTAGTTCAGCAGATATTTCTTGAGATGGTTGAAGTCACAAGAATTGATTCCTAACTCCATTTTTATAATAATGAAAGATAAAGATCAGCATCATTAGATTATAGAAAATAGCTGTCTCCATATTTGAGAAATATAAAAGATTATTAAGACTCTCCTCACCACAATTCCTTGAAACCTCATAGAATATCTATTGCTAACTTGGATGCAAACCATTACTTTGCTATTAAACAATCTTATCTTAAATGTCTGTAGCTTAAGACATTATTTTCACATTACACACAATGTTTATTTTATGTACTACAGTTCAACTAGTTTTCTAACAAAATGGAACATAAATTTCAAATTCCGTAGGCAAATTGTTCACTAAATTAAATGGAAGTAAATTTTGTATGAATGAAAAGTAAATGGATAAAACAGGTAGTTATAATCTCTTTGAATTTTTTGTACACCCAAAATGTGTAAGTTAGTAACATAGCTGAATCAATAATTAGTCAAGAAATCATGTATGTGGATCAACTATTTTAAAATGTCAGTGTGTTTGCTATAATGACTGGTAAATTATTCCAAGTATTCATTGTCAGTGGAAGGAAATCTTCAGTTTAATTCAGACACTAAATTGTGAGTAACTGAAACAGAGACATGAAGGAAGAACTGATTTTTTTTTCATGCAGGACCATTGATGTCGTATATTTAAAGTGATCCCATATCCAGTCAGTCAGTGAATGTTTTGGTTTGATTTGTTTATTATTAAGTGAGAGAGGGAAACTCATCATCAGATATATTGTACAGCTATCAAAACAGTCTAAATCTTCAAAAGTCTGCTGGTGATGTTGCATGATGGTCTTTGAAGCCTATTTAAGATATGGAGGGAAGGGGAAGCAGGTGTAAAACAGTTCACTGGTTAAGAAGGTATAGTATTTCTGCAAAATACCTGTGTTCTGTTCTCAACCACCTACACCTAGCAAAATGACATTTGAAACTGATTGCAGTCAATAGGAATGTTGGTTCTTTAAGAATATTATCCTTGTCACTCACTCAAATGTTCTCCAGTTCCAGCTGTCTTTCCCCTTAGTCTCCAGCCATTCCTGCTTCCAGACCTCAGTATACCTGTTCCCATTCCTGTCTCTTTACATCTGTGCTAGGTTTTCTGCATATATGGTATGGTTCTTAGCTTGGTGTTTTGTAGGACTCATACCATTGGACATGGGGGTGTTTCCAATTCTTTTTCTGCTCTTGGGAGGGATGCTTTTCCCCCTACTGTTTTGCCATGAATAGCCTTGATACGAGGGCTTGTGTCAAGTCTTATTTTATCTTGTTTTGCTGTGTTCCTTTGACATTCCTTGGGGGCCTATTCTTTTCTGAAGAAAAAGGAGAATAAGTAGATCTGGGGCAGAGGGAAGTTTGGGAGGAGGCAGGGGGAGTGGAATTAGAGGAACCTGAAGTCAGGATGTGTTAAAAAACAAAACAAAACAAAAAAAAGAATGTTGTCCTTTATAGATCACTTTTGATGTCTGTAATAGAAATTTTGATTCTTAACTAGCTTGACTGAAAAAGAAAATGAAATCAAGTATTACTAATTCTAAGCTCTAACTCTCCTGTGATCTGCACATGTCTGAAGTTGACTATTTCATTAAATAAGGTTCCTGTCTCCTCAGTAAACATGTCTTCTTTGCCTGGCCTAATTTTGACTGCCCACTGATCATGAATAAATTGGTGAAGAAAGGTTGTTATCTGCCACAATTCTGACAATTCCCCAGTGTTAAGCATGCATGCAAACCGAGGCAAATATATCACCAATTATTAGAATTAATTTGTATCTCCTCAGTAACCACACTCAACTACAGTATTAGAGTTAAAAGGAATTAAATAAGAATAATAATTGTTACAGCTGAATCTGCTACGCAGAGCAATGGGCAGCCTGGAAACACCTCTGTGTATGGCTACAGAAATCCAACATGCTCTCCTGCATGATTAAGCCTGATCCCACCGTCTGCCCAGGTGGGAAGAGCTGAGCTGCGGTCTCAGCTGCTTTAGTCCTGACCCTGAGCGGGCAGACAAGCATCGAGTCCCACAAAAGCCACTGCAATGCTTTATAGCAGGAGTTCGAGCTGGCAGCACAACCAGAAAGCCCCGTTCCAAAACTGCCAGAGCTTTCGCTGAGTCAGGAAATCTCTCTTAAAGGAGCTATGGCAAACTGCCAGCTGTGCTAAACTTTATATCTGTATCTAGATTTACTTTTTAAGCCCCCTCAGGTTTTACGTGGAGTCAGCCAACCACACATTGGGCAGCCAAACTGTTGTAATTGGGGGAGAGGTGTGGGTTATATTCCCAGCGCCTAGCTCCCAGCCCCCAGCCTCTGGCCCACTCAGCCACTGGTTGCTTGCTTATGCCCAAAATAATCACATGAGACTGTATTCATTTAAACTCTGCCTGGCCCATCATCACCACCCTCTTCTTGGCTAGCCCTCACCTCATAAACTAACCCATTATAAAAGTCAGTATGTCACCACGAGGTGGGTGACTTACCCGACGGATCTACGGTACTTCCATCTGCAGCGGGAGCTTCATGGCGACTGGCTCACTTCCTTCTCTCTTCCCAGATCTTCCTTTCTTTCTACTCCACACACCTAAGTGCTGACCTATCCCACAAGCCAGCCAGAGTCTTTATTTAACCAATCAAAGCACAGAAATACAGGTGGACCCTCCTACACAACACTGTCACATCTTAACAGTAATTCTAACCAAACCATGACCCCTTTGAAATTTTCAGAATTTAAGATAAGAAAGAAACCTACGAAAACAAATATATATATATGAGATGAGTTAAAATGATTGACCTTAATAGCCACATCTAAAGAAACAAAAGTATCTGTGATATAACTTGAGAGGCAGAGAACAGAATATATAGTTAAATTCAGAAAGTCTTGAGATTAAACTCTCATTTTGAACAAAAAAAAAAAGAAAAAGATTCTGTAAATCTTGCCACTTTTGTTTAGGTTTTCAGGACTTAAAAATGTGTTAGCTTTTGTTAATTTAGCTAAAATATGGTTAAATCCACTCTTCTTCCCTCCCTTCATTCCCACTACTCCCATATCTCTGTTTCCCATCCAAATTCATGAGACACCCTCATTGTTATCAGTTTATATTTTGAAACATGTATTATTTAATGTGCATTATTGAATAAATTTTAGTTCTGTCATTTATTTCTACACAGTTAGGTACTGATCCAAATGAGTTATATAGTTATACATTTGATATTTTGAACTAAAATTTAATTAATAAAAGAAGAGAGGGCAATGAAGTTTTGCAGTAGAGAAAAATATTCTAACCTTCTCATTCCATTCTTGCATAAACACCTATGATATTTATATATGATATTACCGGTTTAAGAACATATACAGATTCAATATTCTGCAATGGTGACAAACATTGTTTCAAAGGATTTATTTTTGTTGCTGTTTTTGTTTAAATCAAATAATATTTTTCACAATGCAAGGTGCATATGAGAACATTTTTTAAACTTGATAATTGCAGTTCATGGCATTTACTGACTTTACTGAGACAAGAGTGTGCATCAGGCAGAGGACTCATTGATTTCACAAAGGCGTCACAGTAAATGCTGTTCCCTTTCTGGTGGCTCCCACAAGCACTCCTTGCCTATATTGATTACTTCCTCTCCTGTGCAGTAGTAAATTGCTATTGTAGAAGCATAATGATGCTGAACATTCTGGCACAGATGAGAGGGTAATGCTTAAGGACTGTGAGACCTCTTTTTGTTGGATGTACTAATAATCTCTTTTATCATTTCCTTTCAAAATACCAAAGATTGTGAAGCAGAACTAGCCTAATGATAAACTAAGATGAGGAGCATACCATTTAAAAATGTGAAAAGAGATAATATCATTTTTCCCATTCATTACACTGTATTCCTCTTTTTTCCAAAGATGTTTCTGATAGACCTGAAATAATTCTTGAAAATTTTGTTTGTTCTGACTTCTTCACCTAAACAGTGTTGGCTAAGGTGATTGTGTATACCTTGTAACATAGAAGAAATACTTAATATTTTTTTGGAAAATAGTGTTTCAAAATCACATATGTTTTAATTTGAAAATGAGGACTCATATTTAGGAATTGGTACTACATACTAATAACAAATCTATAAATGGTATCACTTTGTAAATTTATGTGATATTTTTATTTGCCTCTATTGTTTCACTAAAAATAACCACGAACTCATGTAACACATTAGTATAAATCTGACACTCAGCAGTATTTATTATGATTTCTTAGGCAGAATTTAATTCCTCATACTTGAATGGGAAGTATATTTTGCCTTAACCTTCTCCCAAGGTCAGTTTTTGAGTGTGTCTTACCTGGACACTCAACCTAGCCTTGAACTCATAACCACAAACTGAGTTAGCCTCAAAAGTGCTGAGTTTCAGACTTAAACTACTATATACAAGTGATATATTTTTTTCTCTTTTTATTTATTTTGTATGTCTTACAATATCATGTATCTCAATCCTGTTCATTTCATTGCTTCTTGACATCTGCATTCTGACAATGCAATCCCACCTACCAATAAAAAGTGGAAAACTTTAAAAAAAGGAAGAAAAGAAAATTATGAAAAATCTCATCATGGAAGCTGTAGTTTGACACAGTAGTGTAGTACAGCCCTTTGTGTTTATTTATTTAAAAGTGTTCAATGCAAAGACTCATTGGTCTGGTTTGAGGCCTCTAGTTTCTATTACATCATCGACACTTGGCCTTCACTGGGCTTCTTCTTGAATAATCTGTTGTTGACCTGTGTGTGGAGATCCTGGAGCTTTGGATCTGCAGGGTGTGTCACTTCATGAGGACCAAAAGATCACAGATGAGGTAGGTCAAGTCATAACCCTGATTCTGGATCGTGAATGCTGCAGGGTAAGCTCCAAGGTGAGCTATCCAGCTTTGCCCTGGACAATTCACATCTTGCAGTACTGAGCAAGGAGTGGGGCCTTTTCTCCACCTCTCCTACATGTACACAATCAGCGACAGTCCTATTGTTTTACCCCTGAGAGCTACAAGGGCCAATTTCCCTTGAGCTGCAACTGTTGAGGGTGAGGGATAGCTCTGCCACTCTTATGACCCCAAAATCAACTCCTCCTCCTGTCTCCAGTGTTGATGCTGTTCCATGTGGGGAAAGCTCTCCCTTGCTCATAAGCTCATGCCTGGGTCACTTTTACTTTCAAATACCCAGCCAGTAAAATTTGTACTCTCTATGTGAGGAGCAGCGCCTCGTTTCTGAGTGCTGAAGCTGACAAGGGGGGGGGCGGTCAACTCTCTCATCTGTGGCAAGTAGTAAGGGGTAAGTGGTAAGGGGATGTCTATCCCCTACTCACACTCGTACCTGACAGACGAATAATGGAGGCAGCTCTCCTATTCTCACTCACACCTTGCCTACAGGACTGATCATATTATGTTACCCAAGGGCCTGCTCTCCTGAATGTGGCTGCTGCTAAGGGTCAGAAACAACTCTCCTGTTCTGATGTCCGCCAGCTTTGCCACCTGCCTCAAGAGGTATGGGAGGGGGAGTGTTGTAATTAGGGGAGAGGTGCATGTTTTATTCCCCAGCCACCTGGCTCCCAAGCCCCAGCCACTGGCCTGCTCAGCCACTGGTTGCTTGCTTATGCCCAAAATAATCACATGAGACTGTATTCATTTAACCTCTGCCTGGCTTATTATCACTAGCCTTTTCCCGGCTAGCCCTCACCTCATAAACTAACCCATTATAAAAGTCTGTATGTTACCACGAGTTGAGTGACTTACCGGACGGAACTTCCTTCTGCTACGGGGGCCTCATGGCGACTGACTCACTTCCTTTCTTCTCCTCCCAGAACTTCCATTCTGTCTATTCCGCCCACCTAAGGGCTGACCTATCTATAAGCCAGGCAGCTCTTTATTCAACCAATAAGAGTAATACAAAATACAGGAGAACACTCCCACATCAGGGCAGGAGGGCGTATTTCTCCCCACCCATTCTACTACAGGACAGACTTGAAATGGTCATAGCTCTCTCACCCCTTTGCTAATAGGCTTCGCCCTATTATGCTGCCTGATGAGGTTCAGTGCCTGATTTCCTGGGTGTTGCAGCTAGAGGGGATCAGTGACAGCTCTCCCTAATTATGACTATAGGTCCAGCTCTCCCACCTGCCAAAGGAATTGATGTTTGAGGAGTAAGGAAAGGGCATCTCACCCTATTCCATGCTGCCACATGGCAGATGAGAGGTACTAGGTTTCTAATGCTAACTAATTCGGGATTGATTTATCCCACACATCCATGTACAGGATTGGCTCTCTCGTGCTACACAGGTGAGGTACACGGCCCTGTCTCTTGAATGTTGCAGTTTGTAGAGGATAGGGATGGCTCTCACAATCTTGTTACCTCCTGTTTCTACACCTACCTCAGACATTATGGCAGGGGGAAGAGGGTGACTCTCCCATGCCCATACTCACACAAGATAAATGAGTAATGGAGACAACTCTTACATGCTCACCACTTCAGGACTGGGTAACCCTACAACTAAGCCAATATGGTTGGTTGTATTGCACTGGCCAGGTGAGGTGCAGGGCTTTTTCTCCAAAGGATTGCAGCTATTAGCAGGGCAGGAACAGTTCTCATACTCCTGCTACCTCAGGGCCATCTTTCCCTTCTGCCAAACGCGCTGATAGTCAGGGACACTGCAAGGGTATCTGACCCCAGACCATCCCACCATATGACAGATGACGGATGGTATTAGGTCTGGTACAGTATTTCCTCAGGGTTGGTTTACCTGTGCTTGCATCAGCAGTGTCAGCACTGATGTGCTTCCCAAGTGAAGGACAGAGTTCACTTTCCTTTGATTTGCCACTGGTCAAGGGGTCAGCTCCCTTGCCATTTCTCCTCACCCTAATAGTGCCCATTTGGCTGGAGCTGCAAAGTACCAGGTGGGCTCTAGTTTTCAGGTTTGGATCTCAGGGCCGACATTCTCAGACATGCATGTGTGTCTCCTTGTTCCACTCAGTTTGCAGTGATTCTGGGTTGGAACATGCTTCCTCGTCACAAAGAGATATTAGAGTAGCGTCTTAGTTGGCGCATTTGATTGTGTTCCTCCCACAACAATTGCATGGTGTGGGTAGGGACACTGCTCGAATCAAATTGTGGGTCAGTGTAGGGACCTTTCCTTTAGATTTTCATCAAGAAATGCTGTGTTTTAATATGTATTTTATATACATTTTGTACATTTTATCCATTTCTTCTTCTCTTACTCCCCTCCTCAAGATCCTCAGCACCTTTATACCTATCCATCTTCATGCTATTTCTGTCTCTGTCTCTTTTTCAAAAAACAACAAACTCAGTCAAAAATAAATAAAAACAAACAACTAAACAATATTCAAAAATATTAAAACAATATCACTCTTTATAATACAGGCAAACAAACAATACAACAACAACACAGAGTCTGTCTGGTGTTGACCAAGGACACCTGGAGGTGTACCTACCTCAGTTAAAGTCTATTGAGGGGTAATTGATTCTTCCTTTTTGTACCTTGTTGATTACAGTTCGAATTTTGAACCTACTTCCCCTTCTCAGTGCTGGCACTTTGCCTGGTTTGAACCTGTTCAGGACTTGTTCTTTTAGTCACAATTTCTATGAATTCATATGTGCAAACGTCCTATTTTGTCTACATAGCACTATTGTAGTCATCTATGACCTCAGGGACTGACACTGAATGTTCTAAGTGTATCACATAGTCCATATGTGACTCTGTGCTAATTAAGATCTACTGAAAGAAAAATACTCTCTGATAAGTGTTGAGATATGCTCTGATATGCAGGTATACTACTATGTCATTAGGAGTGTAATCATTTTTTGATTGTCTTAAAAGTCTTTCAAATAGACAGAAAACATGTCTGAGACATAGCGTATTAAAGAACCAACAATTAAATAGTTCATGCCCCAAGGGCAAAACCTATTATAATTATTCTGCTAAAAATTATCAATTGATATCTTATTGCTTTTTAAAAATAAAAGTTCAAGTGTTCTCTATTGAAAAATATCAAAGTTTATTGGATTTTATTGTCCATTGCTTAACTAGCAAGTATCAAGCAAGAGTATCTCAACTTTTGTACAGTTCCATGAAAGTACCAGATAAGAACTTTAAGCAAATGCCTTACCAAGTCTGAATTTCAATAATTCCATACTTTCTTCATTGTTTGATTTTAATGTATATAAAATTAAATCTGTGTATATAGCAGTTCTCTAGAGATATTCATATTAGGGAATCTTAACTCAATATGTATTCATTGACAACTCATTTACATTTAAAGATGAGTTTACCATGGCTACAGCAAGTCCTTATGGAGAAACAAATAATGCTTAGATCTCACATCATTTGTTGTATTTGCTAAAATCATTCCAGTTTGAGATTTTTCATAGCATTGTATCATGAAAAGCAAAAAAGGAATGAACATTTATGAGTCAGAATGCAATATCCTTTCTTTTTCTCTTTCTATTATGTGGAATTATTTGAGGAGTTTTGGTATTATCTCTTCATTGAAGGTCTGATAGATGGTAGAATTTTGTGTTGAAATTGTTGGCCCTGAGATTATTCTTTTCTTTTTTTTTTTTTTTGGGGGGGACTTGGTAGAATTTTAATGAATTCTATTTTGGGGATATAGGTCAAGAATAACACAATGACTGGGAAGGATGCACTGGGACAGAAGATCTGAGGAAGGTAGGGACAAAGAGGAGGGCCAGGCTGCCACATGTGATTTGCAACAGAGATGGTAGTGAGATTGGGACATTGGATATGGATGAGAGGTGGGAGAGGTGAAGATCTGGAGTTAACATATTTGCTTCTGTGGTTCGGACCTCTTCAGTTCACTTTATTTACATTATTTTTTTCTTCAAAAATACTGAGGGATCCTGTCTACCAAGTTAATAAGTAACAACAATGATAGTAAAATACTCTATATTTAAATATAGGATAATGAGTTTGTTTATACAAAGACCAGATTTTTAAACTACATATTTAGTAAGTTTTGTAATTAAAAGATATGAATAGATGAAACTTTGAAAGATATTTTATTGGAAGAGAAGATATGGGATCCAGTGGGATGTACAGTTCTTAATGAAAACTGTTCAATTTATCTTATATCTGAGTTGCAAACTTAGAAGGCAATAACTCATAGATGACTTTGTAGATTTCTATAAGGAAGATGTCTTCCACTTAGAGTGCATTTGATAAGACCCCCTAAAAAAGCTTAACATACAACCTTACATCCTATTACTTATACTGTAGCCAAATGTGAAAACTCTCTGAGTCTCAGGGTTCACGTGAGTCACCAATTACTTGGTGGACTTTATATATATAGCAACAGATATGAAGTATCGTTATCCATATGTCTCAATATTCCTTAAATCTCATAATCTGTAAATCTTTCATCCACTGTTTTTCTTAATTATATCCAATAATATGTGACAAAAATAGCACATCAAAATGCTCAAGAGTATAGCACGGGATAATGCATTTAGCCACATAAACTACAATATGATTATCTCCTTTATTTTTTATTTACTGTCTTTATTAAATAATACAGCACAAAATTATAGAATAATTATATGGAGAGATAAATTGTGATATCTTATATACAGAAATACAATATATATATTCAGATTCAAAGTAAACACTAAAGAAAGGGGAATTGGAAACAGATATAAAAATAATATTCTACATTACATCTGTGGAATAATAGCACATTTCATGATTAGTGTGTTTTATAGAAATAGTAACAAATTTTAATTGTATAAAGATAATTTAAATGTTGGGAAATGTACTCAGTAAATTGAAGATCTTACTAAAAATATGCATAATAAACCATCTGGTTATTTTGTCTTACATTATACATTATTAATTAAATATAGTTTTTTCAGTGTTTGTTAAATTTTGTCATTTCTAATTGAAGATAGAGAAACAACATATGCAAAAATTCCAGCATGTTTAGAATGTCTCTAATAACATTGTCAGAAATAATCAAGCTTAGGCAGCAAGATTGTCTCTGCTAATGTGACAAATGAAGCATAAGTTTCTTCACTTTTAATTAGTAGAAATCCTATGGTATGCTAATTAGAGTTATATTTAAAATTGACAATAATTTTTTTTCCTTAAATGCAAATTTCTTTACAGAGTATTTGTAGTTTAACAAAAATCAGACAATTTTAGTGAATATTTTTGAGAAAATAAAAAAAATTCTTAAATTGGCTTTCATAATTTTATTTTACTACCTCATTATTTTGATACTTGTTGACCAAACCTACAAAAAAAACTTTTAAATACAAACATATGCAATTCTGAGTGTTTCAATCACAAATAATCAGTGTGAATATTTGCTACATTGTTTGAATATCTACCTAGTTTACATATATATGTTATTTAGATAGATGCTTAAATAATGATCCCTTCAGTTTTCTCATAAGATTTTAGAGGTATTTTATATAATTATTTCCAATATTACTATTATGTTGGAATTCTATAAATCAGTAAAAATGATATACCAAGTATTATATTTTTACAGTATTAAATGTTTTAGAGTATTGTTTGGTTTTGCAGAACAAGAATGACTTAGGTTTTTTCATAACAAAATAGGGTTTAAATATCTTGGTGAAGACACCGAGAAATGGATTTAAGTTTTATTAAATTTAAAGTTGTATAGCACATTTCATGATTTTCCTTAAAATTGAAATTGTGGATATAATAAAAGAAAATGAATTTGTGTCATAAATGATAGGAAATCTATTAACTCTTAGAAAATTTGTAAGCTTGTAAGAGAAGGGCAGTCCCTGTTCTGAATGAAATTCAAATGAACCTATTTTTGAGCATAATAGTGATCTTCAAAAATCTACTGATTTCTTAAATGTTTATGATAGTATAATACAGAATTTTATCTTCACCATAAAAGATTTATAGAATAAGGTTTAAATGTTTAAGAAAATAAACTTTCTTTTTAAGAACAATGTTTTGGAACTCTGAGGAGCAGTCACAAGAATAAAAAAAGCAGATCATGATACATGAACAGAAAACTAGAACATTAATTTTGTTCATATTTTTAAACTGCACAGGCATATTCTACTGTGATTAAAATATAAAATCAGATTCCATTTCTGTTTTTGTTTTAAGATTTATCAGGGTAACAATAATTAAAAATTGGAGTAGCAGACAGCTATAGAATGAATAGAATCTGTTCAGCAGCATTTCATTTCTGACAACGTAATGAAATAGTAAGAACACTATTAACAATGATGATGATTTAAAATATAATAAAGCATGTCACCATCTCATACAGCAAAATAAAAACCTTCCATATAAATGGAATCCAGTTTTAAGTCATGGCAAATTATAACAAACTTGTGACGCTTCTGCTGCTTGAGAAGTATATAATATTCTTTCAGATCTAATTGTAAATTGCAAAATAAAGAGGCTAGAATGCAATTATGTGTTTTTCCATCACTATTATACATAAAATTAGTGATTCCTAATGTCAAAAAACAAAATAAATAAGATACGAGTTTTTATTATTATAAACCCAATGAAACATATACTAATAAAAAATAATTTGTGAATGTTTTGAAATATGTTAAATATATGAATTTATAAATATCCCTTAATTTTATTATTCATTTATTTCCCAAATATAAGCAAAGTAAATGAATTTGAAAAATTGCTCTCAATGTGTGGTTTCCTTCCTCTTTCTGTTTCACCCATCCATGCTGTTTATGGATTATAATTTTATTCATTAAAAAGTTAGAATAGCATTTAATTATTTTTCTCTTTATCATAACTTTGTTTTGATGAATTTTCATGAAACTTTAATACTCGTTGCTTTAATGCAAGACAAGCATAGAAAACTCAGCTTTTTTTAAGTAAGCAACATATAAATGTTTTTGAAAGCATGTAAAAGACACTAATATTCTAATTATTTTACTTTTGGACATACAGTCATTTTCATGTTACAAAATATTATTATGGCTTTATACTTTTGATTGTATTATTTTTATCTTTAAATCAAATATTAAGTTCATGTTGAATAAAGGTTATTTTTATTTAATTCATTTATTTATATATGTTTCTCCATTAAGATTCTTTTAAACAGAGAAATAATGTATGCACATGTGTGTGCATGTACCTCTACATTGAAGTCAGAAGTTAATCTTATATACTTTGAATGTCATTCTTTTCTTTTTCTTTTTTTTTTTTTTTTTGAGACAGGGTCTTTTATGGTGATATCTTTTTCTTTTCAGCTTTGCTGAATCTCCTCCAAACAGGCTATCTTCATCTCTTCAGCACTATTGTTCACACAGAGTCATGTTTCTGTTGCATCATTACTGAAGGTTCTAGGCATTGAACTCTGTTCCAAAGGCTGTGTGGCCACCTCTGAAGGTTTTTGTTTTGTTTTAGATGAAGATTTCTCTCTCTCTCTGAAATTCTAGGGAATGGAATTCATTTCATTCTCTAGAGTTAATTCATTTCATGAGAGATTTGTGATGTAATGCAATCATCACATCAGAAATAATTGCAAAATAGCAATAAATAAAGCTGATTAATAAACGGTGTGCATGCTCAAAATCAGGAAATCAGTAAGGGTCATCTTTCAGGTTTGTATGAGTATATATTTAAATGAATAAAACTTGCCCATTCTCAACATCCATATGAATAGAATTTAAATAAATGTCTTTGGATCTTGGATAATATTTATATGCCGCAGCTCAATAAACTTGACCTCTGTGTCATTTGTAGGCACATCATTTTTCTCAAGTGATACTTTGGGGAATTTTTATTCAGGGTATTGTAAAGACAGCCAGAGAAGCTTGAAATTTTTAGGATTATAATTCATTTACCTACATGTATAAATGTTTTATTAGTTAGAAGAGAAATAGATCGGCAAAATATCTGTTTAATAATAAAGAACTTCTAAAAATTTTCTTGAAAACTGTGAATAAATGTTTTCTTTGGAACACTATACTTGTATGCATCAATTAATTAAGAAATTCAAAATTTTTTGATAATGTGGATGAAGTGGTAGTGTGAAATTACTGAAAGAGTTCAGATTTATATTTTAAGAAGTTTTAGAAAGATACATAATGTAATTATTCAGTTTAGAGATATTAAATATTTAATAAACAACATGATATTAGCAAGCATGGAATATATGTTATGTTAAATTGTATAATTAAGAGGTATGGAGAAAGTGGACAGCCTTGTCTTTTTGCTGATTTTAGTTGGAATGGCTTTAAGTTTCTCTCCATTTAATTTGTTGTTAGCTGTCAGCTTGTTATACATTGCTTTTATTATATTTAGGTATGAACCTTGTATCCCTAATCTCTCCAAGACCATTATCAAAAAAGGGTATTTAATTTTGTAAAATGCTTTTTTAGTATCTAATGAAATGATCATATTGTTTTTTCTCTCAGTTTATTTATATGATGGATTACATTGATAGATTTTTGTATGTTGAACCAGCCCTGCAATCTCTGGGATGAAGCCTACTTGATCAGAATGGATAATTTTTTAGATGTGTTCTTGGATTTGGTTTGCCAGTATTTTACTGAGAATTTTTATGTCAATGTTCATGAGTGAGATTGGTCTATAATTCTCTTTCTTGGTTGTGTCTTTGTGTGGTTTTGGTCTCAGGGTAACCGTAGCTTCATAAAAAGAGTTTGGCAAAGACTTTTCTGTTTCTATTTGTGAAACACATTAAGAAGTATAGGTAATAGCTCTTCTTGGAAGTTCTGTTAGAATTCTGCATTAAAAGCATCTGGTCCTGTTTTGTTTTTTTTTGTTTTTTTTTTTGGGAGATTGTTGATGACAGCTTCTATTTCCTCACAACTTATAGGTCTATTTAAATTGTTCACCTGGTCTTGATTTAATTTTGGTATATGGTATTTATCTAAGAAAATGTTCGTTTCTTTTACATTTTCCAATTTTGTGGCATACAGGTTTTTGTAGTAAGACCTAACGATTTTCTGAAGATGAATTACAAATATTTTCTATTAGGCTAAAGAGTACATACAGTATAAACAGCAACAGTGTGAACTGTTTTATGTGGTAGTTACATTTATTGTTTCCATCACAGTCAATGCAGTGTACATAAAATAAATGTAGTAAACCTCAATTTTTTTTCAATTTCACCTATCATTTAGAAGTTTTTTTTATATTTATACAGTCATTTATACTCAATATTCATCTCCTCAAAGTGATAGCTGTTCATTTAAATATCTATTGTGCTATCTTTAACTGTACTTAATATGCTTAAATTAATGTGTATCTTTTTTATGTGTATATAAGCAATTACAGTGGTCTTTATAAGACCTAATATAAAATTATGAATAATGTTCAGGTATTTCTCAATTGTTGCATGGCTAAAGAGTTCTGGAAACTGGAACAAATGCCGACTGATTTTTTGTTGTTGTTGTTGTTCATCAGAGGATTGATATGCTACCACTGGAGCCATGATTAGAAGCAGCAGTAGCATACTTAACAAATCCCACATGATGACTCAGCACTTTCTTATCTCGAACAAAAACATTTTCAAGATTATATTTTTTTCAAGAATTGTTATGGAAGTTATCAAAACTAGCTATCTACTAATATATCCTTATGTATGCCAGTGTGTTTTGCATATGCTCACTTGTACAAATGTTTATGTGTGTGTGTGCATATGTATGAGTGTCTTTGGTCAGAAAAGAGCTTTCATTGACATTCTTCAGGACTCATCTGTCATAGTATTTTTTAACACAGTGTCTCACACTTGACTGCTATCTCCAACTTGTCTAGGCTGGATGACCTCTGACCTAAAGTAGCCACATGTCTTTACTTCAACAGCACTGGATACTAAAGCATACCACCAGAGTTGATTTTAATTGCTTGTTGGTAGTGACAGTATTTTCAACAATTCAGTGAATCAAATCCAGGTTCTCAATGCTTCAAGGCAAGCATCCATACACATATTTTTAAAAAGTATACATTTTATATAAATTAATTAAAAAATGGGATGATAACATGAGGATTAAGGTAACTTAATAAAGTTAAATCAAGCTTGGTATTAGGAAGATTTTTCATTAAAAATAATTGTTTAGATCAATGGCAAAATAAAGTTTTGATAATTCTGTTCTTAAACTTGAAACAAATTATCATCAAAAATAATTATTAAAACATTCTATATAATGATTTCTTTTCATTCTAAATTAGTTTTATAACAAATTATTTCCTTTTTACATTGTAATTTAGTATATTATAAAGTGAT
>JAQHUG010000418.1:1455359-1482121 GCA_028555095.1 Dicrostonyx torquatus
GGAGGAAGTGGGAACTGGGATTGGTATGTATAATGAAAAAAGATTGTTTTCTTTTAAAAAGTAAAATGAAATAAAAGAGAATACACACTTCTATGGAGTCATATAGAAGCCTAGACCTATAGAAAACATGCATGTATCTGCACAGAATTGAGATGAAGTGAAAGCTGAAATGTTTCTCTAAAAGTATAGTATATAAAGAATGAAATGAAATCATAGAAATGACCAAGAACATAGATTATTGGAATGCCATATATCCATACATGCAGTAGAAAAATTAGTTTGTAAAACACAATAGTAGGAAGGATAGTATTTTATAGTCCTTAGGCCTTTTATTATTTCTTTCATTTTTATTTTATGCCTTTTGATTTATTTTTATTTTATAGTTCTTAGTCCTTTTATTATGTCTTTTATTTTTAAAAATAATATTGAGATATTTGTATAGAAGTATAATACTTTTTGATAATATCTACTTCTTCTTTCCCTTTTCAATTTCTTTCATGACCTACCCCACATCTTTTTCTCAAATTGATGTGTGTGTGTGTTGTGTTGTGTTATTTATATGTACATAGTTATATTTCTGACAAGCAGGTGTCTTAAGCAGCCTACCAGAATTTTGGTTCTTGGAGATCACTGACATTTCTTGCTCAATACCCATTAGGTATCTTTAGCTTGCCGGTTAGAGGTAGGACTTGTGAGCCCTTTACCAATGCATTATGCAGAATGGTATGTTTTGGGTATGCTCATATTCAGTGACTGTACAGGCAATCATAAGTGGTACACTGTATATGTTCAAAATCTCTGCCATGTGTGGAACACACTGTTTCTCAAAAATACTCCTGGCCTTAAAATCTATCACCCATCTATTGCAGTATTGCCTGAGATATTTCTATAAAGGGTGATTTATTGATGTCTCATTTAGGGGTGAAAACTCCACAGTCAGTCCCTTCGTAATTATATTTTCTTCCAAAGAAGAAGAAGAGGAGGAGAACGAGGAGGAGGATGAAGCATCAGCTTCTGAGTGAGTGATACCAGCTACAGAAATCTATATGCATAAAGAAAAGTATATCAAAGATTCTGATATTGTGCCTATTTATAAAAATAGGAATATTAGGTGTCCTCTAAGGTCTGTGACCATTCAGTAGTGGGTTATTGCAAAGACTGACAATAATATGCAAGAGTTAGCTACTATTATATATATGTATGTATATATGTGTATATGTATCTGTATGTGTATGTGTATGCATGTGCACATGGCATGGATAGATAGGAGGAATATATTTCTACTTATTTCATAAATCTTCACTGTATTTTTGTTCCAAGGTCTCTCCTAGAATATGGAATATTTCGGTTTGCCCAATCGACTAGCAAGTGTAATACAGGGATTCCAATGTCTCTAAATCTCAGCACTTGGATATAGACAAATTAACTCCAGATTTTTATATGGATTCTAAGGATCCAAACTTTCATCCTTACACTTGTGGAACAAGTATTTAAATTAAACAGTCATCTGCCTAGCTACCGATTCTTTTACTTATAATGTAGTCCATTTGTTATTATGTTAAAAGGAAACATTTTAATCTATTTTCCTCAATCAATACTAAACCTTTACTAGTTTTATAATACATGCAAGTTAATACTAACACACCCAAAAAAATGTAATGAATTCCAAAGAAAATGATTTATTAGGTGTTGGGGGCATAAAACTTAACATTAGATCTCTTGCTTAGCATGATAAAAGTCTTGGATTTATATTCAACATAAAGTGAACCACTACTTATGTTAGTTAGAATTACAGTATAATAAAATACCTAAAGAGTTAATGACAAAGGTAGAATAGAATAAAACTTTTATAAGTAAGTAGATATTGGAATTAGCTGAGAAAACTACCAGTAAAGGAAAACAATAGATAAATAAAAGATTGAAATAAATACAAACACAAAATATATCAAAATAAAATGACATTTGAGGGGATCAAAAAAGTACAAAAATAGAAATATTTCTCAGAAGTCATACTACTAAATCTAAACCTTAATTTTGAACTGCTATTAAATAAAAACAAATGTTCACATGCTTGTGTACTATCAAAATTGATCAACACTTTTCAGTACAAATTTAGCAAGGGCTGAGCTTCTGAAATCCTGAGAAATTAAATTTAAATTCTCAGTGATTAAATGAATTTTTACTTAAAAAATTCTTTAAGTAAGATTCATAGATGAGAGTGAATAAATATGAACTTTCACCTACAAATTACTGAAAACTATATGCAAACAAGTTAATCTGATTGTAAAATAATCAACAGAATCAGATTTATTTTTGAAAGTAATGAATTTTAGATAAAAGCAAGCCAAAATAAAGAAAACATGACAAGAATAAGTGAAACAAATAGTAGCTTCTAAATTTTAATATGTATATTATACACATGGTAAATAAACTTCTATTTTAACTGTACTATGAATTATTATAAAAATAATTTTTAATACAAAAAGAACCTCCAAATAATAAAATTTCCAAAATGCTCCCTTCTTTTTTTTCTTTTTTTATTGTTAAAAGAAAAATTTACATTTACTCCCCTTGTTCCTGGCCCTCATGCTCCCCCACTACCCTATCACCCTCCCCCTGCTTCCTTAAGATGGTGCAGGATACCCTGTCCTATGGGGAGCCCAAGGCCCTCCCCCCTCCATCTTGGTCTAAGAATATGTGCATCCATATAGAATAAGTTCCCAAATAGTCAATACATTCAGAAGAGATAGGTCCCAGTGCCATTATCGTTGGCTTCTCAGTCAGTCCCCATTGGCAGTCACATTCATAGAGTTCACTTAGGTCATTTGCTCATTCAGTCTTGGTCTAGCTGGATTTGATGAGCTCCCAATAGATTGAGCACACTGTCTCTGTTGGTGGGCCAGTCCCTCATGGTCCTGACTTCCTTTCTCATTTTCTCCCTCCTTCTGCTCTTCCACTGGACCTTTGGAGATCGATCCCTTGTTCTGATGTGAATGTGGCTCTATGGAGATAGAGCCAGAGACCCACATTCACATCAGAACAAGGGATCGAGCTACCAAGGTCCAGTGGAAGAGCAGAAGGAGGGAGAAAATGCTCCCTTCTTAAGAATACATCTAAAAATCCATTAAAATGCTATAAATAATATGGGCTGAGTGATCAAGCTATTGAACAAATTATGCAGGGTTTGTTTGATCTTATGTAATCTAGCTAAATGAAGCAGAGTTTATATCTGTCCTATGAGTCGATGACTGGAGCAAGCCATAGAGTTGATAAAGAGTTCAAGAGAAAGGCAATTTTCTTTAATTCACAAAATAGAAGATTATGCAACTAAAGTCAGAGCATACAATTTGCTTTTAACCATATATTGGGAAAAGAAAAGCACTTTCAAGAAGACATCTATAAAACCAACAAATCATATAAAGTGATGTGAGAATAATGTCCTTGGTAATCTAAATTGTCATGATTTAATTGTATTATAGTCTCAAGGTCATAGTTTATGAAGACCAAAATTTCATGAATTATTTTAAGGTAATATCACAGTTTTATTTTCTGTGATAAAGTAGAATTGATAAAAATATTATTTTGAAAACTAGTTTTGTCTAGATTTAACAATATAATAATGTAAAAAAATATAAGTGGCATGCAGTCCTTAAGAAATTTTAGATTTGAGATGTAACATAATTGAGAGTCAATTCTCAGACACCCTTAGAAAAGATGCCAGAAAGTTTTACAATGCGCTTTTAGTGTCATATGAGATATGAGGTTAAAAAAAGGAAAGACAGACAGACAGACAGATAATAGATAAATGACAGATATATAGATAGATAGATGGAAAGATAGATAGATAGATAGATAGATAGATAGATAGATAGATAGATAGATAGATAGATGAAGGAGAGAGCCACTTGTTGGTTACTGGCTGCTTAATCCTGAAATAATTACACTGAAACTTTATTAATTAAATCACTGCTTGGCCCATTAGCTCTAGCTTCTTAATGACTAACTCTTACATATTAATTTAACCTATTTCTATTAAGCTGTGTATGGCCACATAGCTGTGGCTTATCAGCTAAATATCTGACATCTGTCTCTGGCAGGGCAACATGTCATCTCTCTCACTCTGCCCTTCTTTCTCCCAGCATTCAGTTTAGGTTTCCCTGTCTAACCTCTATTCCACACTATCAAACCAAGCCAGTTTTCTTTATTCACTAATGGTAATCACAGCAGACAGGGGAATTCCACATCACCTCCCCTTTTCTGTTTAAATAAAAAGGAAAGTTTTAGCTTTAACATCATTAAATTACATAAGACAACTATCAAGCAAAATTACAGTTATTGATGTTTTACCTTTTATTATAACTAAGAGAAAAATATTATTCCTATATATCCTTCAACTTCATTAAAGAACCCAGAAGGATATATTATTACCTAAGTAAACAGGAAGTGCATTGTAAGCAACTTCCAAAATTCTATAATTGACAGAGATATTTCTCTACCTAGACAGTCACGCAAAATTCTTCTGTATTGTTGGGTATCTATCTTAAACCAAAATGCCTGTAATATCAAGCAGACTTTTCCATGAAGCAGGGAATTTCAAAGACAGTTTGCCTATATTGGCAGTTTGTCAGTCTCTTTTCTCTGTGTCCTGCAGAATGTCTGAGAGAGTCATTCAAGAAGCAGGAACCCTGAAGAATAATCTAACCCAAGATCCATATCAATGCAAATCTATATAGCATACCTCCCTTTAAATGTAAAAGAACATCTATAAACAATATTTGGGAATATGGGCATAGTTATTCTCCAAGCTGATTCCTGCTGTTTATTGGGCAAAGAAATTTTTTTGAGTGGTGTTCAAGGCAACCTTTCAGGAAGTCTTGGTCCAACACACCATATCAGTCTGGAAGCAATTCACAGGTTCTCATCCTCTTTGGAAACAAAAGAAATTCTTTTTCAAAGCTACATATACTTAGACCCAAATTTTGAAGACAAGATACCTTTAAAGGATATATGATGGTTTATCTTAGCAATCCCCAGAATCAAATCTCTCTCTCTCATCAAAATATTGAAAGATAAGACAATAATACACACAATCCAGACTGTGAATTTTCCATCTGTACATGGCTTGTTTTTCTTCCAAGCCTATATACATTCATCCAACACCTTGACCCATTTAGAGATTTTTTTCCATCTGTATTTGTCCTGGCTGGACACTCTGGATGCTACTCCAGATGCAAAGCCATCATCTTGTAGAACACTGGTGATGGCACCTCAGACCCCTGGTAGCAATAATTGACCTCTATCACCACAAGAAATGGCTGCCATGGGCAAGAAGAAAATAGCCCAGAATTCCAAGATAAAGTCGTATGAACAAGGATGTCTTTAGGTACCCAGCCCTGAAATGGAAGGAATGGCAGAAAGCCAATGTCAGGTTTGAGGAATAATACAAGACAAGAAAGCACAAATGTTTTTCCAGAAGCTTCGCTTTTAGGTATATTTTTATTTACATCATTAAAAGTTAAAAAGAAAAAACCTTACTAAAATTTTGTAAGCCTCAGGTCTTTGGGAAATGTAACATGAGGGCTGGCTTGTTGGGGTTACTGTCCTGCCCAGTACCCCACAGCCAGCAAGCCCCAAAGAAAATCACACAGTCTACATTAGGTTATTAACTGATTGGCCCATTATCTCTGGCTTATTACTAGCTCCCTTAACCCATTGTTCCCATCCAAGCCAGGCACATGGCCGCTACCTTTCCTCAGCTGGGACAGGGACACATGCTGCTTCCTTGGAGATCTGCGCAGGAATGCAATGGAAGCTTCCTGCTTCCCAGTTTCTCCTTTTCTCCTTGCTCCACCTCTACTTCCTGTGTGGTTTTCCCGCCTATACTTCCTGCTTGGCCAATCAGCGTTTATTTAAAACATGATTGACAGAATTGTCCCGCACCAGGGAAATAGTGTGTAGAGTATGTGTGTATTTGTGTGTGTGTGTGTGTGTGTGTGTGTGTGTGTTTCTCACTGTGATTTTGGAGATTGAATTTTATTGTAAGTATGTCAAGCCAACCTACATTCACAACCCTCTCTTTAATGTTTCCTTTGAGACAGAGCTTCAGTAATTTGATCAACTTGTACCAATCTCCCATGTTGTACGTGTTGCAGACTTAAGTCAATTGACCCTATTTCCAAATGGTTATTTTTAATTATACAAAATTTATGGAGGGTTTAACCATTTCTGTACCAACTAAAGTCTCTCTGTTATCATTTTAAGCTCCAAAGCATTAATTTATCAAGCTATTAATTTATTTACAAAAGTAAATGGTTTCCCATTTATCATTTTATTTTTTAATACTTTTATTATTATTTTATCACAGCTCAAATGAAGTATATTCACCAACTGGTACTACTGGAGGTTAAACATTCTGGCATCCTAGGCAATTTGACAAATTCTAAATTAGGTAACATCACATTGAGAGGAATGTAGAGGTATTGATGATGCTTAAGTGTTTATCAAATTCGACTTTATACTTAGTTTCTTTTTTTGTTGTATCATTTAATTTCCTATTTGTCAATTTGTTTCAAGATATCTGTCTGTGAATATTTGATACACAACCTGCTACAGAACAAATACTCATTAACTTTTAAGAGGACACTGAAAGAATAGAATCATTCATAGAACTGTAGCAGAACTCTGGCCATCCTCTTACTAATTGGCTCTACTTGGATATACCTCTACACTCACAAGAAAAGGCGATCACTCTTTGTGTGATATCATTGAAGGTTAATATTTTTTTCTTTTTCCTTAAATCATTTTGCTTTCAGATGTGTAAATGCATAAAGAATTATTAGAAATTTATTTTTTATTGCTAAAGACTTACTTTACCTGTCAATCTTATCTAATCAACATGTAACAGTAACAGAAATCTTTTTTCCTCAACTCAAGAATATAATTATGAATTTTAATGCTTTATTTATGCATCTGTCATAAAAATTGCCCAATTCTTTCAGTGGAAATTTACCAAATGCATCACAATCATTATATAAATATGCTCTATTAAAATTAACATATTCATAAACACATTAAAACTTTATTTTTATGTGTTTATAATCATAATATAATCATTTACCTTTATATATATATTATATATATAATTATTTACCTTTGTATATATTATATATATATATATATAATTATTTATATTTATATACATATATAATTATTTTGAGCATAAGGACTAATCCCATGTGTTATGTGTGGTGTGTATGGTGTGTATGTGTATATGGCATATGTGTGTTTGTATGTGTGTGTGTGTGTGTGTGTGTGTTTGTGTGTATTTCTTTCTCATAGAATTCTTAGCATTTGTTTCCTGGGAACATAAAATGATAAGATTAGTTTTGGGGGCAATGGGGGCAGTTTCTCACTTGTTTGGGTTATATGGGAAGGAAATATAGAATATTTGGACAGAAATATGAATGATGTTTTGCTAAGTTATCTTTATATTCCTTTGATTGAGTGATTCTAATTTATGTTAAAGCTTTGTCCCTCCATGCCAATTCCATTACTTGAGCACAATATTGACTGTGCTGTAACTTATTCCTTCTTGGCATGGATTTGCTAACAGGATCTGTAACTTTTGTAAAATTAAAAGCTGTTCTGATGGGAATAGTTAGAACTCTTTGTACATAGAACATTTTATAACTTTCTCTGCTTCTCAATAAATTTATATCTTTATATAGAATGATGTAAATGTCTTATTTGCAGATTTTCTTTTGTGTAGCAAAGATAAATCCTTACCTCAAACATGTCATATATTAGAGTTTTTCCCCAAAGAGTATAAATCATATACACTGTAATTCATAGTAAAACAAATGATATAGGCAAATATTTTAAGTCTACATGTTATAAGATATTACACAATACCTGTATTATTAACAGTAGGTTTCCTTATTACTATTAGCTACCATTCATACTTAAAGTGTTCTTTAGGCTCTCTCAGCATTTGATTGTAAATAATCAATTCTTTCAGCTATTACTCTACAAATACTTGTGCTATTATTATGTTAATATATTTATTTCTGTATTGAACAATGCCTATTTTCACCAATGCCAGAACTTAAGCCAAGATATAGGAATCTCCATATATATGTATATATGTGTGTGTGTGTGAATGTAATTGCTTCTCTCATTTAATGTAAGTTTTATGTCAGAAAAAATAATATGTGATTTCCTAAGACCACACAAAAATTTAGCATCAACACACACATTTTTGTCCTCTAGAGGTTTCTAATAACTTGAATAACATAAATTACATGAAGAAATATATATAATTTCCAAGACCTAACCTCAATTCAAATTAGAAAACAAGCTTCAACATGATGTTTATTAAGGATCCAAATAAAGTATATGCAAGAGAATCTGCTCTGGCCTCATTTTATATCCAATAGCATATTAATTTTATGACTCTATTTTATAAGGAACATTTTCTTTGAAGATTGCTGTAGGAAAGTGGATACTAATGGAATACATAGTAGTTCATACTGCTATATCAGATATACAGGAAAACAAATTTTAACTAACTCTCTATAACACACTCATTCTGAATTATTTTTTGCTTTCAAGAATCCAAACTGAGACTTAAACTCTTACCTATATCATTCAGGTTAAGAAAAATCCTTCTTGAGTATACTGGAAAAGGATAGCAATGCTTCTTTCTGACTTCCTAATTATTCTCATTCAAATAAAGAAAATATTGTTTTATGTAGTAGGATGCTGCTTATTTATTTTCCAACCACCTGGCAGCTCATACCTGAAATAATTACACAGAAACTATATTATTTTTAACACTTCTTGGCCAATGACTCTAGTGTGTTTCTAACAAGTTCTTATTAAATTAACCCATTTCTATTATTGTATGCTTTAACACAATGTTCATGGTCTACTGATAAGTTTCTAGCTGGCAGCTTGCATGTTTCTCCTTTGGTGGCTTCATGGCATCTCTCTTACTCTGTCTACTTTCTCCCAGCATTCAATTTAGTTTTTCCTGCCTAACCCTCATCTACCCTATCAGAGGCCTAAAATGGCTTCTTTATTAACCAGTTGTATTCACAGCATACAGAGGGGAATACCACATAAGTCTTTTGGGTTGTTTAACCTGTTCCTATATAATGTACTATGACTTTTTCCAGTATGATTGGAAAAGGCCATTCAAACAAATTAGGGCGGTATTCAGTGCTAAACTCATTCTTGGAAATGATACCCACATATAAATTCTGAGGCAGCTCTAATAATTTCCTTGAGCCTTCCCAGTTTGTGTCACAAGAAACATTGTAGAAAATTGTGGGAAAAAACTATTTTATTATGTACTGTGACTTAGGGTTAGTAAAAGAAGGTGATCAGATTTAAAACAGAATTATAGGGAAAATACATAAATTGTAAAATTTTAAATTCTGAAAAACTTATGAGTAGGTCATAGTTATGAAAGAATTTATTAATGGTGTTCTGACTTAAGTTAATCATCCTAGATAAGAGTGTTGGAGAGCTTGAGTACCAGCCTCAATACACCATCATGGCTCAGAAGTGAATGGCTATGGCAGGAAAGGTTATGAGGGTAAAATCATTAGCTCAAGCACATTACCTCTGTATCATCATTATTTTTTTTGTAGCAAGGGAAAGAGTGAAGTGAAAGGGCAAGAAGAAAAAGCATAAGGGAAAGAATAAGGAGAAGAAGGAGAGTAGGGGAAGAAGTAGAAGTAGTGAGGAGAATAACAACAAAGAAAAGAATAAGGGGTGATCGCCACAAGGTTTCTTGATTTTACAGACATAGTTGGAAAATTCCATAGGCAAGGACAATAAAAATATGCATATAAAAATCACAAAAAGGGGCGGTAGAATCTGACAAAGTGGTCTGACTGAGAAAATGCTTCGGGAGCTCTCTCTCTCTCCTTCAGCCAATGGCTTTCAAGATACCAGCCCATTGGGGCAAGGTTTTCATTTTAAAAAGCGGCGGCAGCTCTCTGCTTGCTCTCTTGCTTCCAGCTCTTGTTCTGACTGCTAGACTCTGTTTCCTGTTTGCGACCAGAGGCCTGTGGTTTGGGACATTGATCTGTAAGTTTTATCCCTTCCAATAAAGGACCCCTTTTTGATCAAACTGGTGTAAGATTGTCTTGCATCAATAATAATAAAGCCAGCATTCAAGGGAAAATACCTGACATCTAAGATCATTAGATAAAATTACTAAACATCCCTGAATCCTGGATTCACCCATTCTTCTCATCTAATTCCTTTTGTGATAACCAGCTTTTTCAATGTCCATATTGGTTTGTTAGCAAAGGTGGGACATACTGCCTTCCTATTCAGTGACTGTTTTCTCTGTCGTCTTTTAGCAGATGTTTTGTGGGATTTTCTCTGTGTAAATTTGACCATTAGAACGCAAATAACTGCCATCTCTCCAAGGCCTAAGTGTGTGAGAGAATTGAGCAAGGTAATTCCATTGCCCATGCAGAAGTCACACTGCTGAGGTGTTTTGGGATCAAATCCCATTTCAAAGGGAAGAATCATGTCTTCCCAAGGTTTCCACAGATATGACATCAGTGACTTTTTCAAAAGACAAGTGTCTGCAGGTTTGCAAAATGATTTATTCCATATGGACATGTACATATATACTTCCCATGGATCTGACTATTCATCTGTCAGTGGTGAATTCACTGTATAGTCTTGTGGGCTTCAACATAAGAAGTTGATAAGGTTTAAGAAGTTCATAAGTTTGCAAAAATATGTTGAATTTATATCAAAATAAATTTTCTATTAGGTTTTTCTAAAAAGGATAATATATGAAGATAGATAAAAACTTAAGTTAATAATTTACTTAATTCAAACTTCAAGTATAATTATAAATATTAAAACACATGTAAAGTTAAAAATAAATTTTTTTCACAATTTGTGAGATACATAAAAGAAAGGGAAAATATAAGAAAAAAGATAAACAAATGATAATATATGAGAGAACTAATACAGCCTTGCACATTACAAGCTATTTTAAATTTCAAAATTACATGCATCAGATATAAAAATTAAAAAATGTAGTCTTTGTATTGCATAAAACAACATAAAGTGAAACTAGAGAGAATGATGTCAATAACATAGATGCTTAACTAAACAAACCACGATATTAATAAAGAAGAAACCTTGGACAAAAATCACTCCTCCTTTCACGTGATCTAAAAATAAGCATGACCATTGATAGAAGAAACTATCAATAGTAAAGTTTTAGCCACTTTATAAAAAGTCACAAGGAGCATAGAAGTGTACATTGCTGAACATACTTCCATTCTGTTGATATGCTTATAATCAAGCATGAACAATTGCAAATATTCATAAAATTCAAGAATAGTGATACATGCAGATGTTAAATTATTAATTTTAGCATTATGTATTTGAAAGTCCATATATTCAACTGTGTTTACAATAAACTGAACAGAAGGCGTATCCCAATTATCAGATATTCTACTTTGATAAGGCATCTAGTGAAGAAGTCTACCTTATTCTCTGACTATATACTGCAACAGACAATTCCAGTTCAAATATTTCTCACAATTGTTTGAAAATGTATAAATATCTTGCTACTGATAAATTTATCTTTTTATTAATATATCAAGAAAAAGTGGAAATATTTGAAAATTTTCCTGATAATGATGTCTCATCTCAAAATACTTGCAGACACTCAAAGAAATGAAACTAGCACACATGTGGACACACATAAATAAATATGAATGCGTGCATGTAAATCTAATGGATCATAGAAATGTTATGAAATATTAAGAAAATGTGAGGACCATCTGTGAGCATATTCAACCCTAAGGGAGTGAAACGAGTAATAGACATGAGAAATATCCTTAACTGGTCACCAACATGACTAACTTACCACCTCAAACTGTACTTTCTTTTCTTTAAAATCTTGTTTCTTCTCAGTGTTTGTGCTACTAGTGTTACCTATAGAAGCTGGTTTTCAGAGGTAAGGCAAAAGCACAATAGAACTTCAAACCCAGCCTGCTGGACATAGGGAATGCCTAGGCTTGTTGGAGAAGAGAGCTGCTTATTAGTTCCTGGATGCATAGCCCCAATATAATCACACAAAACTGTATTAATTAAATCACTACTTGACCCATTAGTGCTAGCTTATTATTAGCTAACACATATTAATTTAACCCATTTCTATTAATCTGTGCATGGACACATGACTGCGGCTTACCGGCTAAAGCCCTGCTATCTATCTCCAGCAGGGCTACATGGCTTCTCTCTAAATCCACCCTTCTTTTTCTTAGTACTTACTTTAGTTTTCCCTGATTAACTCTTTCTGCCTGGCTCTGTTATGGGCTCAAAGCAGTTTCCCATTGAAAACCTGAATAAGATTCCATTGGTGTGGTGTACATATTTTAATTTTCCAAATTCTGCAGAGTGGAACACATCCCTCTGCCAGATTACATTCCTTTGAGTACCCTTTGGTTTGCTCCCTGCAGGAAGTGGTGTTTGGTTATAGAAAGATCAAGTAGAACATCTCTTTATAATCTCCTTAGATTGTTGCCTTATAATAGAAAACTCTTCAAACCTTTGTTATTGACATGATGTTTCTTATGGAATTCTGAGGTGTTCAACAGACTTTCAATCCGTAATCGATCAATTTCTGCATTAATTTGTCCTTGAGGACCTGGCAGACCTGTATGGGATCAGATGTGTGTTGTGTATATGGGACATAGCTTATTCTTGATTATATTTGAACCTGTATGAATAATGAAGCCAATTCTCTATCCTCTGGTATAAAGTCAGTAGTTTCAATATGCAAGGCAACTCTTTTCTACATATTGTGAATCAGTAACTATATTAAGAGATTCTTTAAAATACTTTAGTACCATGAGAATAGCATATAATTCTGCATTTTGTACAGAATTAAAGGTCCTTGTTTCAACTTACTTTTCTTCTGATTTATCCTGCCCTTTCTGATTTATTTGCATCAGTATAGAATGTATGGGCTCCATTCTATGTATTTGCACATGTTATTGGTATATCCCATACAATGCGGGAAGGATCTAAGTACTTCTCTTTTTAAGGGTAATTTTATCATCTTTGGGATAATTGGTACTAAGCTCCCCTAAAAAAAATTAGCATGAGTTCTTTGCAAATGTTCATTGTCTTCCCATATTTTTTTAATTATGGGAACTATAATCTCTGTTGGGTCTATACCTGCTAGTTGATGAGTCTCAATTTTCTTTTTATAATTAATACAGAAATTATTAATTATAATAAGTTTTTAATTTTTATTTGGTTTATGTGGTAAAAAGATCCATTCTAAGATAAAAACTTCCATTCACAATAAAATTCCGGTAGGGGAAATTCTAAAAGGCAATATGAGTTGAGATCTCACCTGTCTGATTTATACAATTGTTAACTTTAAGACAGTAAGGCATATTAGTCTATGTTTAGGTAGATATTATAAATCAGAATATGCTGGAGTTTAGTACTAAAAATATTGAGAAAGTAATATATATGATTAAGTCTTGTGAGTGCTTGCATTGTTCTTAGATTTTCTTCATTTAATTGTTTACGCTTTACTCATTAGATCTTACAAGTTTTAGAACAAAGAAACTTAGCAATATGTCATAAACTTTTGCTCTTAGAAGTTTATGAGAAAAAATGAGCACTGGTAAGTATTTTTGCAAACATATTAGAAGCCAGAAATTCTCAAATATAAAGATTTGCTTTATGGCATGAAATATATACTTCTTAAATGTAATGCATATTTAACAAGATAAATCTGATCTTTTTAGTTTGGTTATTGTGGCTAACCTGACATTGATGTAGCTGGGGTGGCTGAATGTTTAAAAGGACAAATTATTCAGGTTTATCAATTAGGGAATTTAAGATAAAAACATTACATGACCCAACTGGCAATCATGTAAAATAAATTATTTAAGAGAAATTTGAACCAACATCCAGGAATTCTTCATGGGACTGTCATATATGTGACAGCAGAGTAGCTTGGTATTTTTTGAATCTATAAATGGTGGGAACAGGGGTTATCTCTGAATCTTCTGCAGGCAATTGGAACCCTCTTCCTCATACTGGATTGTCTTACCTACTCCTAATACAAGGGAAGATATTTAGTCTTGCTGCAACATGATATGTCATATTTTGTCAATATATATCAGAGGCCTGCCTACTTCAGAATAGAAATAAAGGAGGAGTGGCTGGATCTAGACTAGAAGGAAGAGGGTCCGGGAGGAGAGGAAGGAGAGCAACTGGGTTTGAGATGTAAAAAATTAAGGGCATAGTTATTCAAAACCAACCCCATATTAACTGAGTTCTGAGTGCATTTTCATTTCACAGACACAGTCTTCAAAGAGGAAAGGCAAATTACAGTGCCAATTTCTCCATAGTGTCATACTTTCAGTATTTTCTGTATGAGTAAATTGTTTTTACTCATATAAAGTCAAATTCATTCTTAATATCTGTACACTCTAAATCTAGAAGGAAAATGAGACATCAGTATCTTTGTGATTTTTGTTTAAAAATATGCACACTTTAATCATTGGCAGGTAGGAAAATATCTGAATATTTTTCTTATGGAAAAAATCGATTTGTTGTATTTAACAAAATAAAAATCTTAAGTAACTGAATGGATCTGGAAATAAACATTCTGAGCAACATAACCTAGACCCAGAAGAAAAAGCACTTCTTTGTTTCTCATATGTCAAAGCTTGATTATAACCTCTAGGTGTATTTAACTGGGAGTACCCACAGATATCCAGAAATTATGAAGGAACAACGAAGAGGAGAAGTTTCCAGCTAAAAAAGCACAGGAGGTATAAAGTGGGAAGGGGTGATTAAAGAAAAAGAAAAATGTCAATTAGATTTGCATATAAGGACAAAGGAGAGGAGGAAATTTCGAGAGGGATGATTAATAATAAACACCTTTGAAAAACCATATGGAAAACTACTACTATATAAAGGACTCAAATACTTGGAAATATACACTGATACATGATTAATAAAAACTCAGGGAGAGAAATTTGGGTTCAAACTGAAGATCCAAAAAATAAAGTAGACAGCCACTGGCTCTTCCCTCATCCTCTGTCTAAAAATGGGGATCCTACCTCCATGAATTTTGGAATGAGATTAAGGCTGAGGACTGTTTCCTCCTGTCTTAAAATCTTCTTTTTATATAATTATATTTACACTTATATGTATATGTATTTTCATTCCCATGTACACATACATATATTTATTGAAAAGGGTTCTAAATAGAGTTATCATACAGAGGGAGAGCCAATGCTTCCCCCAGACACTTTAAACCCACTCTATATGATGGAACTCATTATGTGATATAAAATGCCTTTTAAAAGAAGGATCAGTAGTAAATTGATCACTTTGAAGAACAATGAGAAATTTACCTTATGAATTTCTAATAAAATCATGAATCATATAATTGACTAAGCCATGAGCCATGCTTCCATGGCTAAATTTTCCCATTCTACCAGAATGAACACGTTAGCATTTCTGAGTCTAAAAGTCATCAACAATGCTTTGATATTCTACATATAAGTCAGTTTCTGAAATATATTAAGAGAATAAAGTCATGTCACAAGGTTGAGTACTTTATAACTAGTGATCAGGATACAGCATCCTTAGTCTTCATCAACTTTTTACTCTGCTTTTCCCTTTCTGGCTCTACTAGTCTTTCACACTGTTTATTTCTCTAACTTTGCATTTGTGTATGTGTTAGTTTTGGTCATAATAAAAATTATAAATAGTTTAACTTACCTTCTTGTCATGGATTTAAGTCAGTGAACACATTTGAGTGAAGTGAGAATGACCATTTATTACCATCACATTCTTTGATTTTATATCTTTGGGTTCACTTCAAAATGTTAGGATAATAAATAATGTGAGGTTTTGAAATTTTTCATGTCAAGCTTTATTTTTCAGTTTCTTATTTAATGTTATCAGTTACATCAAACACAAAGCATCTAGGTTTGTCATGGGAGAAATTAGACCCATTCTGCTGGTTAATAGCTACCTTGCAAATCCGATTGAATTTCTTTCTTGGTGATAAGAGCTTCTGGCTTTGGTATAATAATTGGGTACAGCTATCAGTTTGAATTGTAGGAGCTAGTTAGCCATCTGCTAAGGAGTTTTCAACTATTTTCTGCTTATAAAATTTTATTAATACTCTAATAAGGTTTCCATCTGTCTCAACATTAAGAGTATCATGATTTATTAGTAATTGCCATATATTTTGTTGGCAAAAAACAATTATATGAATAACTAGTCTTGGCAGTTATTACACCAGTTAATGGGATTACCTCTGACTGTAAGAGTTGCCATCCCTGCTTCTTTAACTCCAGAATCCATACTCTGTTATTTGAAACCCAAGCTCTGTGGCCTTATGTCTTAATGGGAAGTATGGACATGACAATAAATCTCACCTGAGACCCTCATACTCATCTATGCATTACTTAAAATTTTGTTATTATGTAATTAAGTGTATATCTACAATTTTATTTTTATAGAAAACTATTCATTTTCATCATTCTCTAGCACCAAATATGCTATTTGATCTATACAACTTTCAGAATTTGTTTACCTTTTACTGGTCTCAATTTTAAATTTCATTCACCAAAGGTCAATGTTGTTTCTAATGCTTCCCAAGCAATTCTAAGACTATCTACATGTGTTCCTAAAAATTCTGAAACATTTAATTACAATAATGTCTCTTCATGACTTTAGTAATCCAACTACTTGCAAGTTGATTCCAAAATCTGGGACCTATGTATTTTGGCATGTGTGTCTTCCAATATTTTAAATACTTTTAAATTCTATTAGTTATTTGTCTTTCACATACAAGAGAAATTATCATGCTGATTGCCCTTTTTCTGTTTCACTCTTTCCTTTAGTGATAAGAAGGGATAATTGGATCAGACACTGGACAATACAAAGTTAATGTTAAATGGTATCAGAGTTAGACTCAGCTTCCTCTATAAGAGAATAGAGTTTAGCATGATGAAATGAGTGTTTTCTAAATGATGTATTTAAGATAGATGGAAGAATTCCAAATCCCGATTTGCTTTCATCTCATTCCTCAATTCTTAGTAGAGTAAGTTCTTTATAGATGACATAATTGGAA
Organism: Dicrostonyx torquatus; assembly: GCA_028555095.1. NCBI lineage: Eukaryota > Metazoa > Chordata > Mammalia > Rodentia > Cricetidae > Dicrostonyx > Dicrostonyx torquatus. The sequence continues at coordinate 1,472,527 of JAQHUG010000418.1, forward strand.
GGTTTGTTCCAAAGGTTTTGTAACTCTGAAACATTAACAAGACCAATGGAAAAGTTGGTATAATTATACTTTCTCTGTCCTCTTTCATTTAATTATACAGTGTTCCAAAATATTTCACTCAGTTTGGCATAAACGTTGCTACTACTCCAGTTCCAACCTTCACAAAGTTTTTCAAGTTGTCATGTTAATTTCTCTTACAAATACCATACTAATTCTTGCAAAGAATCTTAGCACTTGTCAATTATTGACATTGCATTACTTATTATTGACACTAGGAAGCTTATTAGGAAAGTCAAGTGTAAGACCATTTGATAGATTAAATTATTAGCTACTACTATTGTTCTTACTTAACTAGTCCTGATTTACCCTGACAGACCAGTCAATAAGTGTTTTACATACATTTGAGAACAGAAGCATGAACCTAGCAGAGGTATAACCAAAACGAAAAAAAGATGGAAAGGTAAGTGATTTAAATCATTATCTCATTACATACTTGACACATAATCTTATTAGGAACTTTTAACATTCATTTTAAAAATATACTTCATAAATATAAAATGAAAATCATTATGGATAAAATGTAAACCACAATCTCATTAGCCATATATTATAGAATAATATTTAAACAATCTAGTACAATTATGTGGACATAAACTTAAATATCTGAGTGTCTTTCATTAATAATCCCTGAATTCAGAGAGCATACTATCTGTGTTATATTTCCCTTTCTTTTTGTTAAATACCATGGATACATGCTTATACATAGTCAAGCCTCAATAAACTTCAACTTAGCTTTTCAACACTGCTTAAGGAGTTGTCTACATAGAATGTTTTCTGTCAAAGCCATGGTGGATAATATCACTCATGTGTAGTATGTTACAGTACTCAAAGTGTAATTCCTGAGGACAGATCCTGGAAAAATCCACGGTATTTTTGTTGGAAACAAATTATAAAGTTTATTAGATGCTAAGACTCATAGATAGAGTAACTAGGAAAACCACAGATCTTTATTATTTAGAAATTGAATGAATAAATTACTTTAAAATGTATCATAAATTTTGATAATGATTCAATAACTACAAGACTTTAAGAATCTAAATATTTTTAAAAACAGTGATTTTAATGACTTCATCTTGAAGAATATTTAATTCAAATGGTCAAGAATTATTAGATGATAGTTCATACATGGTGATAATCTTATCATTTCTATCTGTCAATTTGCATATTTTTCTACATATATATTTACACATTATGTTAATAGTTTTATTGAATACATTTTGGTAGGACATGAGAGATATACTTAATATTTAATAATAATAACAATAAAGTAAAAAAGGAATTAATTTCTGATTTTTGACATTTGTCAGTGATATTATATCATCTTAGGTGAGTGAGGAAATAAAGAGTAATGAGTTCTCACAGTGAGTGTTGTGGTGGAATGATCATGAAATCGTTTTGTCCTGCTAAGAATTGTTAAGAATACATGCAAAATTAATATCTATATATTTAAAATCAAATGAGCACATACAGCTGTGTTTGTATTTGTGCATATGAATGTTATTTTCATTCAAATACATAAAGTAGTTAAAATATTATGTAAAAGTAAGTTATTTTTATTGGGATTTGAAAGTGTAGTGATTAAACAAATATTTCATACATGAAATTATTCTGCTAATATTCAATGAAATTTAACTGGCACAAATAGGAAGTGTGGCAGAAGAGAGTAGTAATTTAATAAACTGAGATGAAGAAAAATTAAAATATCTGGCTTCTTTGACTTTAAATCAGCAAAATGAATGGAAACTATTTTGAGAGACAGAAGTGAATTTATTTCAGTGAAAAAATGAATTTGTGTGTATAGGCATATTGTAAAATGTAGCAACATTAACACTAAAATACCAAGGCATTAACGTAGTTGAATTTTATTTTCAATTTAATAAATAAAGTTTGTCTGAAGATCGGAAAAGTAAAACAGCCTCATTGGCAAACCTTACAGGCCAGGCAGCAATGTCACAAACCTTTAATCCCAGTAGCCACAATGACACACAACTTTAATCCCTGTAGCCACACTAGTTGGTCATAGAAACCAGTTGGTAGTGGCACACACTTTAAATCCCAGAACTAGGGAGGATTGTAAAACAGGAGAAGATATCCCTCAGGCAGAATCACCATTTTAGTCTGAGGTTGAGGTAACAGCCATTGGCTATCCTTGTTTTTCTGGTCTTTAGGTTTAGCTCCAATATTGGTCTCTGAGTTTTTATTAATCATGCTTTGTCATAGAACTGGAATCATAAATAATAAAAAACCATCAGGAATAAAATCATAAATAAATAATACAAATAAAAATTAAAACAAATCAAAACCTAGAAAAGAATATTTTTAAACACATGGCACACATGTAAAGAAGGTTTGGTGTATTGCTCCTTACCTCAATTTGGCCTTTTGTTCTCACAAGAAAAAGTAAAATCATTATAATTAATACATACTATAAGAAATGCTTCATTTTTTTAAATTTGTTTTCTATAGTAGGATGAGAAGACTTTATTTTATTTTCCCCACAAGTGTGTTCATTCAGTATTTAAATCTGCAATGGTTTTGTCAATTGTCTTGTTTAATGTGGCATTATCAAGAATTATCAAAGCAGAGATCTGGAAGAAATTGAGCAATGGTGATGAACAAATGTTATAATAATTTTAGCATTTTGTGTGGTAGGAGAAGCCTTGACTATGCTTCTGCATAACATGAAATTCATAAAATAATTGTTTCCAATTTTCCAGCAGACAGCCAAATGTCAGTCATGAAGAGTATTCAGCAATAGAGAGAAAAGGAAATTTTCCTGCATATATGTGAAGTAGTACATATAAGACTTTGTTTTAGAATAATTTTCAATTAGAGGGCTAGAGAAATTGTTCAGACATTTATCCTAACCTTTGGATAAAGGCTAGGCTTACAACCAAAAAGAAGGATTGTAGATCATAAAATTTTGATTTTAATAGAAAAATCAGAAGTGAATAAAACATACTATCTGCTAGGATTTGAAATAGACAAAAATAAACAAATATAATTTTCAAGAAAGAAAAGTATAACTAAAGTGTTGTCAGAGAACAGTTGTATGGGTGTCAAAACCTACAATTCCCTTCCTTTCTGGAAATGGTTGTATATCTTTCTTTGGCACTATATTGTGAAATAACAGTGAAGACTTCAAATCCTCACTATATGTTTGTGTATTGAGAAAATTTGTCTTGAAACTTTGCTAGAATAAGAAAAAGAGAAATAAAATTTAGGTTTCTGTATTTTCATAGAAAGTAGCCTATGTGAGTCACAGAAAAGAATATTGACACAACTTATTGTCAAAATGTTAATTCATCCCCACATGGATAAAAGGTGAATGGACAAACCAGGCCAACATTCTCATCTGCCTCTGGGTGAGTAATGTATCAGCCATGACTAATACAAAATAGACTACATAGTTAGTGATTAATTTCTATACTTGGGATACTATTTAAACAAGTAAAAATGACTTAAATTCTTATTTTCATGAATCACTCTGATGTCAGCAGGCTTTGAAAGTACTGCTGCATTAAATTGAATCCTAATCACATTATAATCTTTTTATAATGTGTTAATAACATTGTCTTTTAACTTTCAATAATGATATAGATAAACATAATTATACCAATGTAGAGAAAGATTAGGAAAACACAAAAGAACCAAATTCACCCTGGTGCTTTTTTAAACTATAAAAGCCTTTTTGATTCATGGAAAATGTTTTAAATAGAATCTTCATGATATGATTATACACACAGTAATTACAGTTTTATCTGTAGACTTCCTTCTTATTACATGCTGAATATTTTTATGAGGATAAAATTTTTATGAAAATAAAACTTATTGAATAAATAACCACTAAACACTCATGTAAACATTTGTATGATGTAATTAAGATTTAATCCAAATTCTTTCCATTTCTTTCATTTACATTTAAAATTGTATCCTTATCTGTGAAAAAGGTAGTATTTAGTTATATTAGATGCTAACTCATGACAAATGGTCTGGGCAACAATAAATATATGTTTTCTGTTATCACTCAAGTAGATGAAAATGCTTTAACAGATTCACTAGAGGTTATACACACTCAAGTTTTTAACAATTAGACTTTGAATCTAGTATTCAGGTCCATTCATAGGATGTATTATCGATCTTCCATCACCTCTAAATTCCCAGAGAATCTAGCATTATTTTGATAATATATTGAAAATAAAAGAGGCTCACAGGAATATAAAAATGGATTTTGACATGTTTTTACCATTCAAAAGATGTTGGACTCAAGGAACACTAAATCTTTACAAAGCAATTCCCTGTTGGAGGCTAAAACCAACAATTGGCCCAAAACTGTATATACTACAAAAGTATGGAGAATAATAAAATGAGATTAAAAATATTCCTTTTCTGTGTCATGCATGCAGTGCATAAAAATTGAATACATTCCCTGGTTGACCTGCAAATAAGAGACCCATAAATCAACTTGCTGTATATAAGACTTGACTATTAGTCTGCAATTCTTTTACAACTATTAAACAGATTTTATTTCGTTACACTCTTACTAGATTAGTCCTGTAATTTTAAAAGTCTGATTTACAATGAAAACTGAAGAAACAGTTGTCTAGAAATGTATAGTTTTCTTTCCAGGTTATGTCTATGGTACTATATGTGCTTTCAGCTTGCATATTGTATAATATATGATAGGAAAAAATAATTTTCAGGAATGGCTAAACAAAATTTAAGGTGGGGTTGTTATGAAATGCAGTGCATGCCAAATGAGTACTTATGTAAAGGAATAATGGAAAAGCATAATGCTAGTCTGGTGAAGTATAAATTGGAATAATAAATCGCCCAAGATCAACTATTTTTCAAAGTGAAAAACCAACACACTATAAAATATAGTCTAAGTGCAGAGTGGATTATAGCACTTTAATTATAGAAATCAATCCAATGAAAATATTTTATCTATCTGATTAATTGGACAAAAGATTCAAAGTTAAATTTGTAGTTGTACATATTTTCATTTTAAATGTTGTGATAATTGGAATCTTAAGTCTTAACTCTAAGTATCAAGTGATCATTAGACAGGATATTTAATTAGGACAGAAAGTTCAGATTTATCAGGTAGCAACATTACAAAAGAAAATGTGGAGAAAATAATTTTAGCACTGTGGTATAGTATATCAAGCAAGGCTAAAAGTTGAATGGATGCATACGACTTAGTCACAAATATAAATTTCATAAATTTCAGCATACAATGAACATAGTTTATTATTGTATTTATTGTTTCTTATTTCTAGCCTCAGAATAAGAATTAGAAATAAGATAAATATTTAAAATATGTATTTCATTGGGTCTACTCCACAATATAGTATGGTTAGTTTCCAGAAGCTAGTTCTGAGAAACAGAGAGATGAACAGCTAAATACTAAATACAGGGATACATAGGAGGATAAGCTTATTGTTGCACTTGTTTCTGTTCTGTTAAATTTATTTTAGTAAAAATATATAAATATATGTATTTATGGAGACTCATAAAATATTTCAGAATATGTGTACACTGAAAAATGTTAAAAACGAGTACTGGGCCACTGGAGGACCAGGATTGAGCTAGCAATCTGACTCAGTCAACAATCTCCACCAGAACCAGAGTGGGACAGAACCAGCTACCTAGGACAGAGAACGAACAAGCTACACCAGGAGCAGAAGCCAGGAGCAAATCTAGTCCCAGGAGCCAAGCCAGTCCCCAGACACTGTCATATCAGGATTGAGCCAGCCACCAGATTCAGAGTCAGTGATCTCCACCAGAAGAGGTTCAACTCCAAGCCAGGGACTTCTGCAAGAGGGGATCAAGAAGAGTGTATAATCTCCACAGTAAGTGAAATCCTACACTCTAGAAAAAAAATACCTTCTTGGATACAGAGAGAATACTGCATCACAAAAAATGTTTTCAAAATTATTCATATATATAATATATNCAATTCCCTGTTGGAGGCTAAAACCAACAATTGGCCCAAAACTGTATATACTACAAAAGTATGGAGAATAATAAAATGAGATTAAAAATATTCCTTTTCTGTGTCATGCATGCAGTGCATAAAAATTGAATACATTCCCTGGTTGACCTGCAAATAAGAGACCCATAAATCAACTTGCTGTATATAAGACTTGACTATTAGTCTGCAATTCTTTTACAACTATTAAACAGATTTTATTTTGTTACACTCTTACTAGATTAGTCCTGTAATTTTAAAAGTCTGATTTACAATGAAAACTGAAGAAACAGTTGTCTAGAAATGTATAGTTTTCTTTCCAGGTTATGTCTATGGTACTATATGTGCTTTCAGCTTGCATATTGTATAATATATGATAGGAAAAAATAATTTTCAGGAATGGCTAAACAAAATTTAAGGTGGGGTTGTTATGAAATGCAGTGCATGCCAAATGAGTACTTATGTAAAGGAATAATGGAAAAGCATAATGCTAGTCTGGTGAAGTATAAATTGGAATAATAAATCGCCCAAGATCAACTATTTTTCAAAGTGAAAAACCAACACACTATAAAATATAGTCTAAGTGCAGAGTGGATTATAGCACTTTAATTATAGAAATCAATCCAATGAAAATATTTTATCTATCTGATTAATTGGACAAAAGATTCAAAGTTAAATTTGTAGTTGTACATATTTTCATTTTAAATGTTGTGATAATTGGAATCTTAAGTCTTAACTCTAAGTATCAAGTGATCATTAGACAGGATATTTAATTAGGACAGAAAGTTCAGATTTATCAGGTAGCAACATTACAAAAGAAAATGTGGAGAAAATAATTTTAGCACTGTGGTATAGTATATCAAGCAAGGCTAAAAGTTGAATGGATGCATACGACTTAGTCACAAATATAAATTTCATAAATTTCAGCATACAATGAACATAGTTTATTATTGTATTTATTGTTTCTTATTTCTAGCCTCAGAATAAGAATTAGAAATAAGATAAATATTTAAAATATGTATTTCATTGGGTCTACTCCACAATATAGTATGGTTAGTTTCCAGAAGCTAGTTCTGAGAAACAGAGAGATGAACAGCTAAATACTAAATACAGGGATACATAGGAGGATAAGCTTATTGTTGCACTTGTTTCTGTTCTGTTAAATTTATTTTAGTAAAAATATATAAATATATGTATTTATGGAGACTCATAAAATATTTCAGAATATGTGTACACTGAAAAATGTTAAAAACGAGTACTGGGCCACTGGAGGACCAGGATTGAGCTAGCAATCTGACTCAGTCAACAATCTCCACCAGAACCAGAGTGGGACAGAACCAGCTACCTAGGACAGAGAACGAACAAGCTACACCAGGAGCAGAAGCCAGGAGCAAATCTAGTCCCAGGAGCCAAGCCAGTCCCCGGACACTGTCATATGAGGATTGAGCCAGCCACCAGATTCAGAGTCAGTGATCTCCACCAGAAGAGGTTCAACTCCAAGCCAGGGACTTCTGCAAGAGGGGATCAAGAAGAGTGTTTAATCTCCACAGTAAGTGAAATCCTACACTCTAGAAAAAAATACCTTCTTGGATACAGAGAGAATACTGCATCACAAAAAATGTTTTCAAAATTATTCATATATATAATATATTATATAATATATAATTATTCATATATATATATATTCCATAATATATAATACTCTTAGTTAAACTTAAGAAGCCCATTCCCTTAATTTAGAAGTAAATCAATACTGATTAATTTTTAAATTATATTTTAGTTATAACATTCTCCCATTGTATTTCCTCCCTATGAACCCTACTATATAATCTTCTATTCTTTCCTGCCAATTCATGACCCTTTTTGTTATTTTTGTCTGTGTGTCTGTGCATGCTTGCAAGTTCATGTGGTCCCAAATATAACATTTTGAGTCCTTATGTGATACTTATATGTATCTATGTATATATGTTTTCAGTGCTTATAATTTGACACTCAGACAACCAATTGTTAGGCTTACACAAGTAACCACTTCTGTGACTTCTTAGGTACATACAGAACATGGCACATACAGAAGACATCCATGCAAAGCAATATATCTCATCCTCTGATGTGGGACTCCCCTTTGTATGCTGTGGATACCATTGCTAAATAAAGAAGTTGCTTTGGGTGTATTCCAGCACAGGATAGGGTAAGGCAGGAATCTCAAGCAGATAGAGGAGGAGAGAGTTGGCCGAGTAAAAGAGGTTTCATGTAGCTGCCAGAGGAGAAAGATGGAAGCTGCCAGCCGGAAACTTCCCCATATGCAACACTCTCATGGTGATGCACAGATAAATAGAGATGGGTTAATTTAAAAATATAAGAAGTAGCTAGCAATATGACTAAGTTATTAGTCAAGCAGTGTTTTAATTAATACAGTTTCTGTGTGGTTATTTTGTGTCTGGGTGACTGCGAAATGAACAAGCAGCCTCTGCCTATAATCCTCTGGAAATTTCTTTATTATGTTGGCTATCTAGTGGTGTTCACTGAGTCTTGAGGGAAAGATAAATGTATCCTATAAATAGTATAATAAAATTATGTCTTATTTGGCAATATTTTCTAATGCCCATTATCCTATTTTCATACATAGCTAAGTTAAAAAGTTTGCTTTGGTTTCTTCATATATGCATGAGTATTTCTTATTTTATTTTTGTTTCTGTGTTGGAGATTAAATAACAGACTTTGGACATATTAAGCAAACAATCTAATACCTAGCAATATCCCTAGCTCAACTGTGATTTTTGTTTCTACGATGCTTTTTAATCAATAAAATAGTAAATTTTCTAGAATGTCTGTTTAGTCTACTAGTGAGTAAAAAATAAAATTATTACACAATAGAAAACAACTACTATGATAATCTGGAGAATTTAATACTGAGTTTGTGTATTTTATTTCTTTTCTACTCATAGGTATGTATTTTGAATCATATTTCCTTTCAATTTCTATGAAATTAAATAACAAAAATGATTACATTGGAAGAATTAAAATTTAGCATAGCCAAATTGTAAAATATTTAAAAGCAATAAGACAATTCCATCTCTTTAAGTGAATGATAAAACAAAACCTGATGCATTGTCCACTGAAAATTCAGGAAACTAAAAGAACAAACAACTTTAGCAAACAAGAGAAGGAATATGAACAGACATATTTCCAATCTAGTTATTATCTGTCTCAAAGAAGTAGCAAGAAGAGGCCAGCCAAATTCTATTCACTTTCACTAATTTTCTATGAAGTCCAGACAGTGTCCATCATGGTTTTCTTCACAAAAAAATAGAATAAAATACATTTTGAAATAAAGAAATAACTTAAGAAAATAAATACACACAAAATAAAAGTTTACATTGCAAAAAAACCACTTATCTCTCAAATATCAGCAAGAAAAGGAAATAAACCAAACTCAAATGTTTTATGTTAATATATTAAACATTAATACTATCCAAATACAAGTATTTATTATATATATATATATATATGCAATATGAAACTTCAAAGAGGGAAAGGTAATTTTTAGATATAAATATAATA
>JAQHUG010000419.1:14365-30245 GCA_028555095.1 Dicrostonyx torquatus
GAATATACTCAAGAGATGCCCAATCATACTACAAAAGCATTTATTCAACTATGTTCATAGCAGCATTATTTGTAATATACAGAACCTGGAAACAACCTAGATGCCCCTCAATGGAAGAATGGATAAAGAAAGTATGACACATCTACACATTAGAGTACTACTCAGCGGTAAAAAACAATGAATTTTGCATGCAGGTCCAGTTGAAGAGCAGAAAGAGGGAGAATATGAGCAAGGAAGTCAGGACCACTAGCGGTTGGTCCACCCACTGAGACTGTGTGCCTGAGCTAATGGGAGATCACCAAATCCAGCTGAACTGGGACTGAAGGAGCATGGGATTAAACTGGACCCTCTGAATGTGACAGATGGGGCAGACTGAGAAGCCAATGATAATGGCACTGGGATTTGTCTGTACTGCATGTACTGCCTTTTTGGGATCCTATTCTATTTAGTTGCATACCTTCCTAAGCCTAGATGGAGGGGTGAGGGCCTTGGACTTCCCACAGGGCAGGGCACCATGCCCTCTCTTAGGACTGTAGGGGGAAGGGGAGGGTAAGTGGGAGAGAAGGAGGGAAGTGGAAATTTTGATTGGTATTTTTTATAAAATAATAAACAAACAAACAAACCAAAAGAAGCCTTTCAAGCATGGTGGTTGTGGTGGTGCATGCCTTTAATCCCAGCACTGGCAGAGGTAAACAGATCTCTGTGAGTATGAGTTCTAGGCCAGCCTTGTCTACACAACTAGTTCCAGGAGAATTAGGGCTGTTATACAGAGAAATCATGTCTGAATAGATAATATATATCTTTCAATGATAATAATTAAAAAATGCAATTCTTGATTACTCACAGAAAATATAAAATTATAAAAAAATAGTGATTTTTAGAGAAGGTGCAAAAACTATTCCAAGAAAATCAAAAGAAAAGCTTTTTGACTGAATGGCAAAAATTTATACCTGCTTATGTCCTTAAAATACTGAGTGTTAAAAGAAACAAATTAGAAACTTTTATAGAACAACAAGAAAAATAACAATTGTTTACTTTTACAAAGGAAGGCACACTTATTCACAGCCATTTTCAACACAAATGAAACTAAAAAATAATGCTAGAAATTAAGTCTTTAAATTGGATCGTGCTAAAAACAAGCCAGAGTTTTAAATCCAGAACGCATATTGTTGTAGTACAATGGAAAGAACATAGGTATTTTGAAATAAGAAAATCTGATAGAATTTATCACTAACATATTAATACAAGAAAATAATTGCATAGGATTCTTAAGCTTACTTTTCAACCTACTGACAGTGGTGGATAATTAGAACAATAAACCATGATGTTAAAGAATGTCAGGCTATTTTTGTTTATAGGCCGTAATTAAAATACCTACTCAGAGTAATGACTACCCTACTTTCTTTTGTAAACAATAAGTAAAGACAAAGACCTAAAAATATTCCCCTTTTATGGTGGTATTTTCCTTATCCTCAAAAGTCTCAGTTTTCCAGAATTATTATGTACACATTTATAATTTATCCAGGATATATTTTTATTTTAAAGATATATATTTTAGTCTTTAATTGGGTGCATAGGCATGGGTCTGTTTGTGTTTATACACATGCGAGTGTGGTGCCTACAGAAAGCACAGGTGCCAGGTCACCTGAAGTTATAGTTGTAGGTGTTTGAGAGATGCGCAGTATGTGTGCTCTGAATTGTAATCGGAAGAATTTCCTGTTTTTCCAAGTTTTGAACTGTTGAGCCTTCATTCGAGCCATGTGGGTGACTGTCTACTTACCTCTGTCTACTTGACACCGGGTTAAGTTGTCTGTTTTGGGTCTCAACTAAGCGTTTATACAAAATAGATTCCGTGGAGTGGCCTGTGAGCCATTGATCTGACTGATGATTGATGTTGTTAGGGCACAACTTGCTGTGTGGACCCGTCACCAAGCAGGTGAACATGAACTGACGACAAAGCTAACTGAGCAGGAGCTGGTAAGTCATTCAGGAAGAGAGTCAGTAAGTGATATACCTTTATAGTTTCCTCTTCAAGCTCCCCTTGTTTGTTGCCATGACTTTCTTAAGAGATGGTTTATGACATGGAAGTGAAAACTATTGAAAATTTTCTCCACCTAAATTGCTATTTATTAGATGATTTTATTACAGCAACAGAATTTTCTAAAAGGTGGCAGTGTGTGAGTGTGTGAGGGCTCCTGAATAAAAGACGTGCCATTTTCCTTAAATCTTAGCAAGAATATTAAGATCCTATGTGTTCCGAGATAACAGAATTACTGCTTCCCTTTCAGGAGAATAGTTTTGCAAAATCGTCACTTTATTTCATTGCTTTTCTATTTTTACATCTCTATAGGCTTTTTACATTTAAGCATATATTGATTGTACATATATAGTATGCTAAATATTATAGAAACACTTAAAATTGGTTTCTGTCTTACAAGAAGATCACTGAACATTCAATACATATTTTATTTATTTACTCTTTGTTGTCATCATCTGTTTAGTTGCTACTTATATACTGTCAAAAATCTAATAATTACTGCTGGTTCCTATATGTATAGTACAGTATCTGGAAAAACATAAAGAATAATATAGGTTAACTCACACTTTTCCAAAGTTAAGTTGACAGTAACCATTCAAAATGACCTAGACAATTGTTACAGTTTAGACAGAGTTATTACATAACAACACATTTTGCTTAGCAACACTGAGCATACCAATAAAACTATTTTATTGTAAGTAACAGACACAGGAAAATATATCAAATAATTCTGAAAATCCTTTAGTATAATCATAATAATAATCATTCTTATCATATTTGATGTTTAGCACCACATCTTTTATCATGCATGGACAATAACATAATAGCATAATGACAGAAGAGTTAATAACCTGCCAAATTTTGTTTCCTTGTTTATGATTTTTCTGCTCACACCTGTCATCTTAGATGAGAACTTTGACTGAGTTAAAAGTGCCATTTGAACTTCTCAGATTTATCTTTCTATTTAATACATGTCTAGTCAACATATCAATGTGATTTCTTCCTAACTTAGACAAAATTGATTCTTAGGGTTATTTAAGGGAACAAATTTATTTGGATTTATAATAAAGTATGAATTTTAGTAGAAGACTCTTAAGAAGACACTCTTACAAAGCTTTATATAAAAATGCCTTCTAAATTTCTGATTTAAAGAATATACAATTGCTATGGGATAATGCTGTAAAGATTTGTCACTCATATTTGTTTAAAAAAATACTGATTGGTCAATAGCCAGGCAAGAAGTATTGGCAGGACAACCAAACTAGAAGAATTCTGGGAAGAAGGGATGCAATCACAAAGCAGACACAGAAGAAGCAAGATGAGAATGCCTTAATAAGGAAAGGTAACAAATCATGTGCTAAACATAGATGAGAATTATGGTTCAATTGGAGTTGTAAGAGGTCATTAGTCTGAACAATAGGCCAGTTTATAATTAATACAAGCCACTGGGTGTTTACTTTGGACTGAGTGGAAGTGGGGACCAAGCAAACCAAAACTTTGAACGACATAAAATTTTGTCAACATAAGCAAGGAAAGAAATTATATTTTTAAGAAAATATAAATACATTGTATGTAGTATCTTGAATGAGTATGTTTTTACATAGTCTCAGACATGTGAATATTGTCCCCCAGTTGTTAGTGATATTTATGTGAGAGTAATGCACCATTGCTGAAGCAAATATGTTGAAAGGTAGGGGCTGCGTTATAAATTACAGACCCTTGTGATACTTTGATATTCCTACTTTGTGTTTGCTGTTGAAGATATGATCTCTCTCTAGAGCCAAGTCTCTTGCCAACGATAAAATGGCTCCAATACTTAAGATATCTTCTTCCCTGCTCCTATATCTGCCCTTCCTCCATATCAACCATCCTACTCTCCGCAATCCTTTGCAGGTATCCATGAGGATTTCCCCAGCTAGGTCCTTGGGCAGCAGAGGAGAGGGTGCCTGAATTGGACTTGTCCCATAGTCACACTGATGAATATATCGAATATCACCATAGAACATTTATCTGGCGATGGATAGAGATAGAGACAGAGATCCGCATTGGAACACTGGACTGAGCTCCCAAGGTCCAGTTGAAGAGCAAAGGAGGGAGAAGATGAACAAGGAAATCAAGACTGCTAGAGGTTGGTGCACCCATTGAGACAGTGTGCCTGATCTAATGGGAGCTCACCAAAGCCAGCTGGACTGGGTCTGAATGAGCAGGTGATCAAACCGGACTCTCTGAAAGTGGCTGATATGGGGGCTGACTGAGAAGGCATTGACAATGGCACTAGGATTTGTTTCTACTGCATGTAATGGCTTTTTGGGATACTAGTCTGTTGGGATGCAAACCTTCCTAGGCCTGGATGGAAGAGGGAGGGCCTTGGACTTCCCACAGGGCAGGGTACCCTGCCCTTTCTTAAGGAGGGAGGGGGAGGGCGGGTAAGTGGGGGAGCGGGAAGGACATGGGAGGAGAGGCAGAAGTGGAAATTTTGAATGGTATTATTTATAAAGTAATAAAAATCTATATTGCTGCTCTAAAACGATCCTCCTTCTACTCTATTAATATCATAAGCCAACTAATGATAAATACACTATAGAGCTGGTTTGCTTCTGTGTTATTCTGTTTCATCTACTGAGTATCACAAGACTCACCATCTGAACCCTCTCTACCATTATCTCAAGTTCATTGCACTTCTCACGGGTGTTTTGTTTCCTATATAATAACTGCTTTTCTCCATTATCTTTATATTCCTATGTTCTTTCACCCAATATAGCATAAATTCTGTAAGAACAAGTAATTCTTTAAATATTTTCCTACAACATTCACCTGATCATATGTTAGAAGTAAATTTTGCTTATTGTATGCATGAATCTGGATAAAAGTTATTTCAAGTCAAAGTTCAGAAAAAAAACTTACTTGAGTTTGTTTTTTAACGTTTAAAATTTCAAAAATAACAAATTGTGGGTAACTTAATCTATTGTCAAACTAATTGATTTGGGCTTTGATAATGTATTGCACACCATGCAAGAGTTTTGAAAGTTGCATTACTTTTCTGTGGCTTTGCTAAACTCGAGGTTAAGCAACATCTTCTTTATAGGTCACATAGAATTTCAGTGGAATATTTAATGTTTAGCAATGTGAACATTGAAATAACAGAAAAATCAGAAATGGGGTGGACTGGGTATGCAAGAGGAGACAGGATGGAGGCTATCATGAGATTATAACTGAAGGGCAGAAATCTCTACTAGTTTCTGAACATATATTTGGATGCAGCGTATTTGGCTTTAAATCATGGCTTTTTTACAATACAATTAATAAGAAAAAAGATATGATCTCTCAGCATCCTTTACTTGTTATTACATCTGTTACTTACTTCTATGCCCCATCACCTTGGTGAGCCATCTGAATCCATAGGACAAAGCAAACTCTACAAAAATTGTTTTCAGTAATGGCGTTTAATCATAAGAACATAAGATATTAATATAAGAGTCACAGAGTAGGCCGGGCAGTGGTGGCTCACACCTTTAATCCCAGCACTCAGGAGGCAGAGGCAGGCGGATCTCTGTGAGTTCGAGACCAGCCTGGTCTACAAGAGCTAGTTCCAGTACAGGCTCCAAAGCTACAGAGAAACCCTGTCTCAAAAAAAAAAAAAAAAAGAGTCACAGAGTAGGCTGTTGATTTGAAGAACATCACATTGCTGAGGTTTGGAAGGTATTGAAGGGATGTTTGTATCTGTGAGCTAGAAAAATGGTAGAATGCTGTGAACAGAGCATGAACAGAGCTAGAAGGGGCATTTTGGCAAGATTTTGGAAGGCAGCAGTGTGAGAAGCACTTTGGACTATGGAAAGTTAATTAAGAAGATTTCAGAGGCAAACATAATCAGCAATTGGTCAAGTGCATTAAAGTCCATTCTTTCTTGTGGTATTTTGACAGAAGAAAAATCCACCTGCCTTCTGCTCTTGTCCTAAGAACTAAACTCAGATTAAATTAAATTAATTAATTTAAAATTAAATTAAATAATATTTAAGTAATTTCTTTGGCAGAGTAAATGTCAAGATAATATAACAATGGATCCATGGTATAATTATTACTGATTTTTCTTCTGCAGTCCACTTTTAAAAAGAGGTCAGAAAGGAAAACAAAATGTGCAATTTGAAGAGCAAAATACTCTAAGAAGATTAGTGTAGCTAAGGCTTAAGCTTGAAAGCAACTATAATTGATAAGGGTATAAGCACAATTGAGGAGAGATATCTTGCTAATCACTGGAACACATGGAAGGGTAACCTTTGGCCAAGACACTATGCAGTTAAGCTTCCATCTTTTGAAAGGGAACCTTAAGAATAAAGCAATTGAATATAAAGCAAAAAGGGATGCAAGGAGGCATAATCCATACCAAGTTAGCAACCAAACTTGGCAGTGTCATCCACATGGCACTAGCATTAAAAGAATAGAGGATACAAAAGTGAAATAGTCATGAAATCTGTATTTTCAGAGAGCTTATAAAGCAAGAAGAACTCTGCAAAGAGTCTCAGGAGAACATTGCCTTAACCAGTGAGGGTAAATTGTGGATTACAAGGATGCACAAAGGTATTAGAGATGTCAACGCCATGAAAAATCTGCTAACGACAACTGCTTAGAGGAAGGAGACTATGTTCAACAGAGATATATGGGAGGGACAGAGCCATCTAAACCCTTGAAAACTAAGTCACAGATAGCAGACATAGTACTCATGGTGCATTTTATTGTCCCCAGACAAAAGAGCATTTGGAGATTTTCCTCTTGGATTTCCACCTTGCTTTCCTCCATTACTTCCACATTATACCTCTATTCATTCCTACAGAATAATAATGTATTCTGAGCTAATGTATGTTCGGTATATATAATTTGCTTTTTGATTATGAGTCTCAGAAGAAAATCTGTCAGTTTATCTTTAAATCAGTTTCAAGACTCTGTAAGACCATAGAAATTGTAAAGTAGAAGAAACTCATTCAGGATTATGATATGTCTGACAAGCTATGGGGGACTTGTATTCAGTAATATGTAGAACCTTCTCATTGGCTCAAATATTTGAACCCTGTATTTCCAGCTGCTGATGTTATTTTTGGGTGGTGGTATAGCTTTCCTTGGATAGTGCATCAATAGGAAGAGGACTTGAATGTCCTTACCACTTTGTGACATCCATTCTGCCCTCTCTGCTTCAGTTTTTAAGTTATGACTTCTCAGCTTTCAGATTCTACTGTCCTGTTTGACATCTGCTGCCATGACTGTTTACCAGTATGGACTCTTATCATTTTAGTAGCATAAGTTAAAATAAATATTCTTTTTCTTAACTACTCTCTGCTCATCGTGTTTTACTTTATCAACAGAAAAATATCTAATGTATATAGAAATGTATATATGTCCTATTGTTTCATGTAATATTGATTATTGTCAATGGTATATTATTTGCAAGATCGCAAGATTACTGATTTTAGACCATAAATAAGAAACTGTATAACATGTCAATATTGACATTTCAAGTGAGAAAAGTAGGTGAAGATAAACTTTTACAGTCAAAATTAAGTTAGATCATCACAGTATACACTCAAACACACCCAAATGAGTGGTACTCTCATTTGACGCCAAAGAAAGCTTTAAACAATAAAAAGAAATTTCAGAAGAAAATTCATACTGTGTTATGCAGCATCAATATTGATTTATATATGAAAAACTTTTAAGCGATAGAACTTTAAAAAATCACATTATGTTAAGAAGCACTGTTAATTTTAAAGATAATTACAATCTAGAAAAATATCAACAATAAATAAATATAATAAGGAAATCAATTACAGATATATTGGCTACTTAGTGCACTGCTACAAATCACTCCAAAATGTCAAAGTTTACATTAAGAATAATAGTTACTGGGAATTAAACAGTTGCTGTTCAAAGTGGTTCTTTTTTCAGTTCTCTTGAGGACATGATGTTTGAATTATAGTAACAAGTACATGGAAGATCTATACCATTTACACTATAGTCCCACAGCTGTAAAAATATAAATAAGGATTGTCCAAACAGCTTCAGCTTCAGATTCCAGAACCTCTCTGTTTATCACTCTCTGTCTTTCTCTTTTATTCCCTCTCACCCTCTATCACCATCTAAACCTTCTCACCCACTCCCAATGTATCTCCCTTTCATTCAGTAATCTCTCTGGTTTAACAACATTACAAGCAACCATATTTTTTTTCTGAGGTCTCAAAGTTCCAATGGTATTCTACTCTGAAGGAACCCAACAAGGCAGAATGGGTATAACTATTGTAATTTCACATTAAAAATTACAGTAATACTCTTAGTGCATTTTATTGGCCCCAGATGAAAGAAACCCACATTCAAGAGCCAAACATAAAAATCCTACTTGTTAATAAAAGAAATATTATTTATATGGAAAAAATAAAACATGTGAATTATGTTCTGACACAGTAAAAAGATTGACAAATGAGACAAAAAGTTACAATGCTCCAGCATAGAAAGCTTTAGAGATACATAGGTAGATGAACAAAAAAAAATGTAAAAGTACTAGAACAGAATTGTTCTCATCTCCATTCCAAACCAAAATAATTTTTTCTCAATCTATGGGTCATGACCCCTTTGTGAATCAAACAACCTTTTTACAGTGGTCATAATATAGATAGTCTGCATGTGAAATACATTATGAAACATAACAGTAGCAAAATTACAATTATGAAGGAGCAATGAAATAATTTTATGATTGGGGGTCTTCACAATGTGAAGAGCTATATTAAAGGTCATGACATTTGGAAGGTTAAGAACCACTGCTCTAGGGTTATTAAAGAGAAGTAAAAAACACAGCCATGAGGCAAAAGGAAGCCTGATGAAATAATCTCCAATCCTGACTAATAATGATTTAGAAATTCACTAAGTCCTGCATTGTTAAATGGTGTTCTCAAGTAATTCAAGTATCTGAAAACACAGAGTACTATGAAGAGGGAAGAGGTACACCCAGGGTCCCCAAAAGAATCATGAACATTTTTGGTCTGTCAATTTCTTCTTTTCTATCTGTAGGAATGGGAGAATGTAGAATTTCCAAGGAAATGAAACACATTCTTGTTGAAGCAAGTTTTAGAAAATACCCATCACTAGAGAGATCAAGATGTGTGAAAACCTAGGAGATCTTCTGTAAATAATTTTGAATTTTGAGACAGTAATTTTTCAGTAGCCAATGTTATCCAGTGAAAGAAGAAACTCCCAGTTTTGGCTTATGTAGTAAGAGGTGCGGGCTGTGTTCCCAGCATCTGAGAGGAGTGTGGGCCCTTTTGTTCCTTCCCACCTGGCTCTTGGCCGCCAGATAGCTTATGCCCGAAATAACCACATGAAAATTGTATTAATTAAATTACTGCCTGGCCCATTATCTCTAGCCTTTACTTGGCTAACTCTTACATCATGCTTTAACCCATAATTAGTAATCTGTGTGTCACCACGAGGTGGTGATCTTACCTGTAGTCATTCAGCATGTCTGACCCTGGCGGCTTCATGGCAACTCTGTCCCTGACTCGGTCTTCTTCCCAGCATCCTGTTCTCTTCTCCCCACCTATCTAAGTCCTGCCCTATCAAATGGCTAAGGCAGCTTTTTTATTAACCAATGAAAGCAACACAAAATACAGAAGAACCCTCCTACACCAGGCTTATATTACAGGCATTCATGGTTGAGTTTCTCTAGAATAGATAGGTTTCCATGTAAGTAAAAAAAAAAAAAGTAACTGACTTACATTTCATCTTTATGTAGCTATTCACAAAAGTTCTTAGGCAAATTTTTCTATAATAGTAAAAATGAAAATTAATAGCAAATATTCCCCTACCTTAGAAAACAAGTTTTTTCAAATATGTAATTAAGATATATTTCCATGCAATTTGCATTATGTCAATATCATTAAACAATGAATAGAGTTAAAAGTCAATATCTACACTCATACAATGACAAACAACTGAAAATATTCATGTGTTTATAAATTCGGAAGGGTCTCTAACAAGTAAAGTCTAATTCTACTTGTGAACTTCATGGTTAATTTATTGTTTTCTTTTATGAATGTCACAATATAATTTAATCTCCTTTTCTTGCAAATATCTTATGCTATTACTACATTATTTTATTTTATTTTCCTTCGATGACACTGCTCTCTTAATTTCTCTATTGATTATAAATGGGTAACTTTTTTCCTAATTCAACTTTTGAAAGGTAGAAATAATTTATGATGTTATTGATATTAGATGAATAAATGAAAAACATGCTGAAGAGAAAGGGCTAAATATATCAGAAAATATAAATATATGTATCTTTTGGTTAAACATTAATGATAAATGCTGCTCTCTTTTGGGGGCTTTGATTTTTAAAAAAAGCCAAAGCAGGTTTCTATCAGTATAGCACATGAAGAAATGACATGTCCCAGTACATGTGCAAACAATAAAATGCAGACAAGGTGAACAGCTAATTTAGCAACATGCTCCAGGGGATGGGGAAATATACTAATTGATATGAGATGTAAAGCCATCATAAGACAAGATAGTTGTAGGCAAAATTGAGTTTATAAAAATATTTAAGTGAGGCTATAATTTTAAGTACATATTTATCCAAAATTACAACATATAACCTAAATCTGGGAGTATTCTATCTTTATCAAAGTGGAAAAAGATAGCTTAAATCAAACACAAGGAAATCATTAGAATTTATATGAAGTATACATGTGGGATGTTAACATACTTTTTACCAGTTACCTAAACCATCATTTCTATCAGAATTTTAAATAAGATTTTAGAAAGATGATATTTTGTTTATTAAATTTTCTCAAAATTTCACTGTATATATGAATGTGTTCAGTATTTTGTTCAGTATGAATATGTATTTGTTTTTCACCATTATTGGAGGACTAAGTCATTCTGAGAGAAAAATCTCTCTTACCTACATTAAGCCAAAGGTAAGAAAATGTTTTAGAAGAAATCTGACATTACAAAATCACGACCCCAAAGTAACACAGGTTCATCTCAAATGAGTGTACTAAAGAGTTATTTTATTTGACCATTCTGTGCTCCATTCGCCATTCCCTACAAATCTACCCTCACATACATATACTTTCACTCTGTTTTGAAAGGTGTTACCAGTCTTACATTTTCCTGTCTACTATGCAAATAACTTAAATGTTGATTTAAAACCTGCTTAATGAGCTTCATATTCATAATTCCAATTACTTGATCAGTATCATCAACTGGATTTCCCACTAGCACTTTAAACTCAATAAACAGAACAGAATACGTTATGTTTCCTGGGAGACCTGTCACCAGATGATTTAAAATTCCATTTGCTTGAAAACTTCCCACATTTACCTGAGTGTAATCATCAGGACCTGTATACAGCAACATTAAGGTGTAGGACTTCTCACTCTTGATATCAGTACCACAAACTACAGCATCAACAAAAGCTTTTCCCTTTCTGATGAAAACAAAATGTGTCCTATGACATTATTAATTAATTTATTTCTTATGAGTACCATGTTCTTCCTGTATGTATGACTGCAAGCCAGACAAGGATAACAGATCTCATTATGGATGGTTGTGAGCCATCAAGTGATTGCTGGGAATTGAACAATTAAATGCAGTCAATGCCCTTAACCACTGAGCTATCTCTCCGTGCTCCTATGACACATTTCTTACCTTACAGTATATTAGAGATACTTGTGCAATAAGCAAAGCTTTAAGACTTGTTTTCTCATAGCTATTATGTAAGTTAAAATTGGCATTATATTTTTTTCTATACATATTTTAAAGGGATAGTAAGGAATAAAATTAGTACTTAGCAAAAGAATTTTTTTTCTAACCCATTCCTAAAAACAATTATATATTTTCTATTCATATACACTTCTAAAGCCTCATATAGGTTCAAAACTTTACAACTAGTAAGAAGATAATTTCAAGGAATGGGCACATAGTGTTTATTCAAATCATGCCTCCACAAACTTATATAGCCTAGTCCTATTTTACTGCCTATATTTCTGGATCTGTTTGGCAAATTTTTGTGCTTTTTTTTCTCAAGTCACTGTCTCATGCTGTAGCCCAGAAAAGTCTGAAAATCACTATGTTGCACTGCTTGGCCTTAAACTCATGGTAATCTTCATGCCTCTGATTCCCTGAATCCAAGTAATTGCATGAGTAATCAATGATGCCCAGATCTGAATGACAAACTCTAAAATATTTTATGTAAACTTGGTGACATTTGCATGCTATTCATATCATTCATGTTATTCCATGTTATTAGTAGTGTTACGGTTTCTTCTTTAGTTTTTAATTACTAACGCTCCATTAAACAAATTGAAGTTTATGAACCACCCGTGGCATAATTGGTTCATTGTTATTTCATATTTGGCAATTGTGATTTTTTTTCATTCAAAGGTTTTTTAACATGATGTCTAAATGATCTTATTGAAATAGAGTCTCAAAATATTAAATAAATGCAACATATTATCTCAATGTAGATTATAAATACATACTTATGCTAAAGTGTTATAACATTTCCTATACATGAACATGTACAATGAGTGAAGACATTACCTACATATGCTACCATCATTAAACGTCCAAATAAATAAATACACCTAAATCATTCAAAGAAATAAGCAATGACTGTTACACAGTCTCATGATAAATCTTAATTTCATCATGAATGATTTACAGAATCTTTTACAGTGAAAGTCTAAATACTATACAACTAAAATTTTATATTTACCAAATATATTTTCCTAAATGATAAAATAGAAATTCTCAAAATATGACGAAGAGGTGGTGGCACACACCTCTGCAGAGGCAGAGGCAGAGGCAGAGGCAGAGGCAGGCGGATCTTTGTGAGTTCGAGACCAGCCTGGTCTAAAAGAGCTAGTTCCAGCGCAGGCTCCAAAGCCACAGAGAAACCCTGCCTCGAAAAACCAAAAAAAAAAAAAACAAAAAAACAAAAAAAAACTTTAAAAAGAATAAGATTCTCTTTGTGCAACAGTGAACATTATCCAACAGTGCACTTTGTAAATAACTGTGTTACGTTTCATTTGAAGTTTTAATATACTTTTTTACTTTTGGGGGTATTTTAAAGTGTTATTGAAAATATAATATAGATTTTAATCTTTGTCTTCCTTATATAATTTAACATAGAGGTATCTTAAAAGAATGACAAATTCACACAGAAAAATATTATTTATTTTCCCATATATTTCAATATCCAAGATGTTTTTGACAAATTTCAGATTAAATCCCCTTGTTACATTGCTTGAGCAGGAGAAATCATTCATCATGAAGAATCATTGAGAATAAATATGTTTGCAGAATCCATTCCCTGCCTTCAGGTATGTGCAGGCTTGATAGTGGAATATCTACATAGTGTCGAAAATATTCTGAACAGTCTCAGTCTATCTTTTCTCTGGATTTGGACATATGACTAGTTTTCTTCAAACACTTCTGGATAGCATAATTTAGTTATGGAACTATAAGCATGCCTGTATTTAATAATTTTAGTTTTCTAGACATAAGACTGCTAAATACTGAGGAAAACAATCCTTCACTGAAGAGTCTGATTAATCATTAGAATAAAGCTGTTCTGAAACCAGAAATTCTGCTATATGAAGGGAAAGTCACTGTCTTAAATTTTAATTGTGTGCCTCTGCAACACAATACAAACTAAAAGAAATAGGCCACCTCCTCGATCTAGTTATAAAGGACTTAATATATGAAGTCAAGTACATTAATTTCTTATAAAGTATTTCCTATATTTTAATTTTTCAACTACTTCAGCCATAAATACAGTAGAGGTACTTTGGGGATGTCTGTGGTATATAGCTGTAACAGATAGGGATTAGTTAAGGAACAGTCTAGATATTCTCAAATAAATTGAGTTCAACAAAGCAGGGAATGGTTGAATGAAACAAAATAACAGTAGTCCATGTTTTCACAGTACAAAAACTAACCTTTAAACACTTAAATACGAAGTAATGCAACTGTTTTTTTTTTCGTTCAAAAATACAGTTCAATGGCTCTTTTATAATTTGTTAATATCTACTGAGGCTGAGTTTTATAAATTCTGACACCACCACCCCTCATCATTTGAAAATTCCTGCAGCTCTAGCTTCCCTGTGACACAGTTAAGCCACTTTCTACCCACCTTCTTCAAAGTGTCTTTTCATGACTTACTGGAAATAGGCTCCCAATCATTTTTTAATTGCGATGCATGAAAAATGTTTTTTGACAGCACAGCTGGCTCCAGGATGTATCTCTGGTGTTAGAGCAACGGGTTTATAATTGCTCCCCTACCTTCCGAATTAAATTGCCAGGAACCCAGCTGGAGGCAAACTCTTCAAATGGGTAACTAGCCCTACTATGTCAGCTTCTAGTTACTCTGATTTGATAACCATGGATAAAATGACTCTTGTATAACCTAACTTCTGTGGCCTCAAAAACAGAGAAAGCTATAGCTGGGGAAAACAATTTTATCTAGTTTAGGAGTTTAACCTCAGAGCAAAAAATGATATTACTGCGATCCTTTTATGTTATTTTTCTTTGTATTCCTAAATTCTTCTGTACTTGCTATATTAATTTTTCTTGCTTACATATCTCTCTAAAAGTCACCTTAATGGAAAAATACTATTCTTATAGTCCTGCTCTAAATTTCCTATATGAATCCATTCCCCTGTGTCTGCATGCTAGTGATGCAAACTCAACTGATGCTGACTCTGTATAATAGGGAGCACCAGTGAAAATTGTATTAATATGTTCTGTCACAAAAGTGACATTTATCTCACTGAACTCAGAGAGAAATTATTTTATAGTCCTAACCAAAATATGGATTAGGCATCCACCAAGAACTACTTTAGATTCAATGTTTATGCTCTCTTTTAGAGAAACTGAGTGAATATTTTATGAATTCAGCTTTTTTCTCATATATCAACGATACTATATTGAAGAAACATGTGGGTCCTATTTATTGTCTCCTCCTTGAAATCCCTTGAGCCTTAGGTGTAGAAGTTTCACGGTAGATGTAACAATTAAAGTTGGAAGTCCCACAGATTGTTATTCCCTGTGTTCTCTGCATTTGACCCGTGCTAAGTTTCTGGACTAGTCTTCCTCTGCTGCAGAAAGTTTCACAATCTTTGTAATGACATCAGCTGACATACCAGCACCAATAGGAGAAATCTCATAGTGTCAGTCAGAGTTCCTGGAAGGGGGACGCTGAGGCTAAAGAAATGCCAGTTTGAGAGAAATTGAGACAGAAAACACAGGGCAGATTCAGGATTACTCTGGACAGTCCCGAGTTCATCTCAGAGCCTGCTTATATACAAAAGCAGAACAAAGCACACATAGACACTCAGTCGGACACGAACCACAAGACTTTCCCTGTTCATGAGTGAGCAGTTTCAGTTTCTATCTCAGTGTTCCTAAGGTTTGGCATCGGCAGTATTCTTTCTACTAGATGGCGTGCTCTTTTCACATGGGCAAATGTTCTTTCCCACGGGCTTAATGAAAACATTCTCACAGCCCTGAAGGACACTGAAACAAGCAGGGTAGGCATGCCTGAACTCAAATGACTTTTAAGCCATAACGAACTCCAGATGGAATCTGAGACACTTGTGGGATACCACAACAAGGCCCCATCACTAAGTGAAAAGCTACAATTAAGATTTAGTGAGAGACAGAAAATCAGTATTTTTCCAAGAATGAGCACCAAATGAGTTGTCCAATCATGAAGATAAACTTTGAACACAAAATGAAGACACAAGACAGTAACCACCACACCACACACACGGAGGTGGGCTTGGATATAGTGTGTGT
>JAQHUG010000419.1:32635-52524 GCA_028555095.1 Dicrostonyx torquatus
GATAGTTTTTATGTAAATGTGTATTCTATTAAAAAATAAAATATACTGGAAGTATGCTGTATTAGACCCTCAATGAGATTTTTGCATGCACAAGAAAAAACAAAAGAAAACAAAATTCAGCATTCATTATAGGCAGAGAATGCAAGACTGCAGCAAAAGTCAATGAAGGATTATGTGAGGAGATACATTATAATCAGATGAGAAGGGCTTGGTATCTCCTGTTATGGTCTTGTCTCACAGTGAGGCCCCTTTGAAGTACCTAAACATCTGCTCAACTCTGTTTCTCTTTTTTTGCTCTTATAATGTAATACTTATTAGCACATTCCCAAGGCCAAGTGGGTGTGCTAACATTGATATTGTGTTTTGGAACAGGAATTTTTAAGCAGAATGTAGCCAGCTGGCACTTGGCGTATCAAATATTTATGACATTGCCAGACTTAAAGACTGTGTCATGTGATCGACACATTGAACAAAGCAATGAGAAAAATGAATACCTGTCTGTATCTCAATACATATAAAAATAGAGGCAAGACAGAACTACTGTTGAGAAATGAAAGCTTTTGGAATGTATTTTATGATAGGAACATGCATATATTTTATTGGGAATGCTCTACTTTGATGTTTTCAAATGAAGACATTTATAAACAATGGTGTTAAGATAATATTAATGTGTTTCATACAAATGAACAAAACAATGATAAGTTGTCCTACTTATTTGTTTGGCCTGTTATTTTTATTTACCCTGCTTCATGAATGTTCCTTTTCTGAATCAATTACCCAAAAGAGAAATGCTACTCTTCACTGGTATTGTGTGATATTCTTTTTCTCATGAATCAAACTTAGGAACTAACAAAAGTCAAAATGTTTCTCAGTAACAGAAATTCATGTTGTTTGTGTCACCTGTCAGTTTTTGTATACCTTCAAAATTATTTTTGCTTCATATTATCTGTCCTACATAGTAGGAAATTTATTTATAAAGGTAACTAAATGTCATCCCCTTGTTTCTCTGACCATGCCAGGCCAAGTTAAAACAAGAGAGGTAGTGAGACACCTCGTCTTACTTATAAGACATCACGTCTGCAGACAGAAGCCATGCTAATAAAAAAAAACTATACATAATAAAAATAAATACCAATTATTTTTGAAGAGAATAAAGTAGTAACATACACAAAATAGAACTATAACCAACAAGAACATGATCAAGCAAGAAATAAAAACACATGTTAAATTTCCAGGTTATAGGTAAGTTGCAAATAATAGAGATTATTCTTATATCTGTCCTATCCTGAGGAGTCTAAGCCTTGAACCTAAAGTGTCTTAGCTAATATATAAGAAGACAGAAACTGTGACTATCTTGTCTTCAACTCCATCAAAGACATGTAAAGAAAAATAATATTACCTGAATAAGAAGAAAGTGCAAGGACTTCCAAATGATGTAGAAATGACAGAAACAGATGGCTACCTGGATATTCACTCATTGTCTCTTTGCAATGTTGGGGCAATCAACTTTGGCTGTATGTGAGGAGCCACACTCACTATTCGCCATTACAAGATGGCGCTGACATCCTGTGTTCCCAAGTGGTAAACAAGCTTGCTGCACAGACGCTAAGGGATTTTCCATTCCCTGTGCTCTGCCTCTCCTGTGGCGTCATCTCGTGCAATGGGTTGCAGCCAACCAGGGGCTGACATGTCCTAGGCGAGGAGAAGCCTCTATTTAAGGGAAGGGTTTCCCCGCCTCTGGGTCTCCGCTCTGGAAGCTTATGCTCTCCCTCTCAAGAGACATTAAAGTTTACTGCAGAAGGATCCTTGTGTGCCGCGTCATTCTTGCTGGCGAGACGGTCGTGCAGGACAGCTGTAGGCCTAGAATGTCTAAGAGATGAACATCAGAAGCAGGAAAATTTGAAAACCTTCTTACACTGTCTTGGTTCAGCACCCGATTATATTTTAATCTTGCTTGTCCAGTTGGTCAATGTGCTGTCAGCAGTCAAAGAAAGGGAAGTTCTTTGTCCAGTGGGGCAGCTTTGCCAAGAAGGAAACAAGCTCATATGGAGGATCTCCAGTGCCCATCATTCTCTGAGGAATATCTCGGTGTTGCCAAGATCAGCCATGTCTCATGTAAACAGCATTCTAAATTATTAAAACATTTAAATACCATATTCTGTAGGTCTTTGAAGTATTTGAAGATTACCTACCTATGGAATAAATCTCAGTATTTTGTTGGAGGACGTTAGTTAGTTCTTAGCTGCTCAGCCTCAAAATAATCACACAGAAACCATATTATTTGCAATACTGTTTGACCAATAGCTTAAGTATATTTCTGCTAACTCTTATATCCTAAACTATCCCATCTGTGTATTGTCATTTGGCTTTGGCTTACCAGGTAAAGTTCCAACCCAAGCAGATGTTTCTGAATCTGCCTTCTTCCTTCCAGCATTCAGTTTAGTTTTCCTGCTTACTTCTGTTCTTCCCTGATATATGTCCAAAGTAGTTTTTTATTAATAAATGGTAATCACAACATATAAAGTGGCATCCCACATCACTCTGTGTCTAGAAAACC
The DNA here is from genome assembly GCA_028555095.1 of Dicrostonyx torquatus. Classification (NCBI taxonomy): domain Eukaryota; kingdom Metazoa; phylum Chordata; class Mammalia; order Rodentia; family Cricetidae; genus Dicrostonyx; species Dicrostonyx torquatus. The sequence goes on from JAQHUG010000419.1 coordinate 35,193, forward strand.
TAACTAAAATAACTATAATTATGATAAATGTAGCTATTAAATGCAATTCTTAATAATCTATATAGCTTAACAATTAAAACTTCATAATATAAAAGTAAATAATATTTTAACAGATGTGCAGAAAGAGGAAAATGACCTCAAATTTGTAACAATATGTAATAATATTTTGATTAGAGGTTGAAAATGCATAGTGCATTATAACAAAAATTTCCTTAAATTGATCAACATACATAATGTCTTAAGGAAATATAGAAACCTACATACATTTTACATTTGTGTTCAAAACATTGCAAACAGAAATAGGAATGTACACAACATAACATTATAAATTGCATTTGTATCAATATACAAATTATCTTAAACAGGAATACCAAATAATTTTACATATGTATTAATACAGAAGAATCTATACCAAAGAAAATTGTCTATAACTAAAAATTGCTAAAAATAGTTCACATGAAGATACATTAATCTTCTTCATTATCCCATCCCATCCATAGAAAGAGGAAGGGAGAAAGAGAGAGGGAGAAGATGAAAGGACAGAAGTGAGAAAAGAAGGAAAGGACAATGCCATGCCACTAAGCCAGAATTGAAAGTTTCTCCTAAGGACATTGAGACATCTCTCCAAAGGTATTGGAAGTCTGGTATGCTAAAGTTAGAAAACATGCTCTAGGATTGCCAGGATACCATTTGGAGTATTACCCCATCTATGTTTTTGTTTTGTTTTATTGTTTGTTTGTTTGTTGATCCATAAGAACATGACATCTTGAAACTTTCCTGGGAACTTTTGCATAAATCATTTAAGACTCAGTCTAAACTTCAATTCACAATTAATATTTACCTTATTAAGTGATCATTACCTCCCTTCAAATCCTTAACAGTAGACACACACACACATCACACATATATACTCACAAACTATATATACTTGTCTCTAACTGTATCTCTCTCTATCTCTATATCATTTATCTATCATCTATTGATTTCTATCATATGTAGAGAGAGAGAGAGAGATGGACAGAATGACTGACAGAAAAATTAGAGAAAAAAATGAGGGTAGATAGACATAGATATAGAAAATTATTATATTTTTTTCTAATATACATATTTACTTAAGAATCTTACAGATGATTCTTATAAACATTAAGTGCAGAAATTTTCAATTACCAGTAAAGATGTAAATGCTGTTGAAACATAATGATTAATATATGGTCTATGATGAATTATAACAACTAAAACATCATAAATTTTAAAAAGAAGAATCTAATTATATGATCTGTTTAAGCTTTTCTACTCTGTCACTATGGATGGATTACATTGCTTTGATGTACTTCATCATAATTGTAAGTACACTACACTGATATATAGAAAGAGACAAATAAATGTGTACACAGATATACATGTTATAAAATACATAAATATTATATAATTTTATACATTATATTTATATAAAATTATAATTATATTAGATAAAATATATAATTATATTACATAAAATATATATAATACATGTTATAAAATCAGCGAGTCTGTGTGTGTTTTTGTTGTGTATGTTAGTGTTTGAGTGTCTGTAAGTATGTAAATAAACAGAGAAAAACACAATTTTGTCTAGCTGTTTTAGAAAATACGTTTGAGTACTCACATCTTGCTCAGTTCTTATTTCTTTTGTTCCTATTATCATGGTAAGTAAGTTATATCCTTACTCATTTTTGGTTACTTCGTGAGTCCCGCACATTAAATAAGAAGTTCTCTGGAGAAGCATATACACATTTGTTGATCAGTGGCTCAACATGATATTGAGAACTTTAATTAATGACCAAAAGCAACAGGGAAGCTGTCCACTTCCCCATCTTCTTGATAAAGATGTAGATCATTGTAAACAAATTGATCACCGAAGCAAGTCTGACTATTGTGATCCAGGTGGATAATTTAGTTATACTTGCTCATTTTTCACTTTGTCCTCTTGTCTTCAAAACAATGATATCATTCCCTTCTGGGTGTAAAGAGGAGAAATAACCCCTTTCAAATGAGCATACTACTTCACCATAGAGCATCAGAGAATTTCCTAAGACAGAAATGATTAGGAGACTTTCATGTGTCTTCCGCTTTCTCAAATGTGAGAGACATCTGTAGAATAGGTCATCTGTAAGCCTACCAGAACGAAACTCAAAATAATGGTAAATATTTTTTCATCTGCCCTTGATTGCTTCAACAGTACCCACTGAATGCAGCAAGAACGTGGATTGAGTATGAATACATGAACGAAATTTTCCCATCTGACTGACATAAATAACATTACAATTAACCTATTATTCTCTTTAAATTTTTAATTTAAATTTTCTGCAGGTCAAACTTTATAGAGAAATTATGAAAAATTAGTATTTGAGATTGAGAAACTAAAATCTACAACTAAGGTCTGATATATATATAGTTCTCCAGGTCATGAGAGTAACTGACCCAAATTGTTCCTGATAGTTTTATCACATGTTATCAGGGAGTTAAATTAGGATTTATTACTTGCTATCTGACTGAGGCCATTCTCAAATTAGGTATGTATAAAAATGAACTATATTGCTTGATAAAAAATGGTGCAGGCCTTCTATTCACAGACTCTGATTCAACAGTTCAGATGAAGAGACCAAACATGTCGCTTTTTTTCCTATCTTGTTTTCCACCTTAATCTTTAAATGAGAACTATTTTGTTTTAAATTGAATAAATAATTCAAAATAGTAATTAAAATGGAAAAATATCACTCGTTTCCTATCTCCTGTTTTAAGTACACTTCAGTCTGTGTTCATGAGAACAGGTATTGCTTATTGAAATTCTTCAGAAATTGTTTTTTCTTTTCTTCTACTTCTTACCACCCAGGGAACTTATTGCAGTCTCATATATTTTATTAGAGACTCACAAAATGAGATTTGATTTAATGATTACACAGTTAAAAATACTTTCAGCTCTTGCAACAAAACCTGACTTTGGCTCTCAATACCCACCTGGAAGGTTATAACTTTTTATGAATCTAGTTCCTGGGGACCAAAACCCTCTTCTGACCTCCTTGTCAAAATGAAAAATATATTACAAAAAATATGTGTAAGAAAATATACATATATATTAAATAAATGTACATTTATAAATAAATGTGTAAAAATAAGCATTGATGATAATGATTTATATCTTAAAACTTTATACTTTTCACAAAAACACACACAATTTTCACACACACATCTACATGTACACACACTTGCACAAATTGCATACAATTATTTATTACACATATTTTATAACTCAACGACTACTTTCCATGAACCAATAAATTTCATAATAAAAAGTATATGTAGCACAACTAATAAAACCCCCTCAGCAGGGCTGGAGAGATGACTCAGCAGTTAACAACACTGCCTGCTTTTCCAGAGATCCTCAGCTCAATTCCAAGCAACCATAAGTATCACATTTTTCATGTAAAAATAAGACCAAAATACATTATTGAAAGTCTTCTATTAAGAAAACCTATGGCAGGTTTCCTATGGTAGGACAGTTATGGTGAACGTCTTTAATCCCAACACTTGGGAGGCAGAGGCAGTCATATTTCTGTGAGTTCGAGGTCAGTCTGGTCTACAGGATAGTTCCAGGACAGGTTCCAAAGTTACAGAGAAACCCTTTCTTGAGAAACCCAAAAGAAAACAAAAAAGAAAAAGAAAGAAAAGAAAAAGGAAAACTACCTCCTCAAGTTATTTTTAATGTTTATGGAAGAAATTGAGGAAATTAAGACTCTCATACTCTAAGAGATGTCTCATAGTAATATATTTATAATATTTACTTGAACTTGGAAAGGGAGGTTTTTAACTTGGAAATAAAATATCAATATTCTCCTTGATAATGTCGCTAGAGTTTTTATAATTCCACCTCTTCCTATATCAATGAGACAATCATAACTACCTCCTATTATATTAATGAGAGATATATGTTTCTACATAGTTTCACAACCGTGTTATTCACCTGACACAAAACACCCAGGTGCATTAACTCTAACTTACATCTTACAGGATTCTTTCAGTCATGCCTTTTCTCTGGCCTCACAGGCATTTGAGATGTATCATTATCTTGGAAGTCACAGAATATTACCCCAGACTTCATACTTTTAAGCAGAGTGTTTTTGTTTTTGCTTAATCTTTGAAGATTAACAAAGTATATTTTAACTATTTTTAATATTCCCCAACTCCTTCCATTTCTCTCTCCCATCCATTACCACATAACTTTATGTTCTGCCTATCAAAAAAGAAAGAAAGAAAGAAGAGGAGGGAAAGAAGGAAAGAAGAAAAACATAACATGCCCCAGTTTTAAATGGCATTTAAAACTGAAAACTGTGGTGTTCTCTTTTTTTAAATTGATTTTTATTGAGCTCTACATTTTAAACTCTGGTGTTCTAACAAGATCCCAATGGATACTGCTACTGCTATGCAGGTTTCTGTACCTAGATTCGTTAGTCTGGCCATTACTCTCACCACAGCCTCTTCACACTATTCACGACACCATACCATGGATTGAGAAATCCAATATAATCTAGTTTGTTTGATCAGAGTACATGTTTATGGTGCTAAACATGTGGTATAAAATTATCATTAAACAAATTTATGGGCATGAATATATACCCAGACTCCTCTATGATATCAAACTTATTGCATTAAATTTATTTGCCAAAGCTTTCCATTAAGTTAAAATGAGAATGGGAGTTGAGAACAACAAGTATCAATTTATGTTTTGTTCAGCGTGATTTATGTCAAACTATCAGATAATTTTGCATTAAAAAAATAACTGGGCTGGAGGTGTATCTCAGGGGTAGAGCATTTTTCTAACATATGTAAGAATGTGGATTCTATCCCTAATATTTAAAAATAATAAACAAATTTATTTTTGAATCTGGAATGATCTTGAGTGCAGAAACATGTCCTTTTTAAGTCAACAAGGTCAATTCTTGAGTCAACTCTCAGTGGGAAATTTTGTAATGTAAGCCATTTAGAAAAAAACTGGAATGCATTGTTCCAAATAAGGAAGATATTTTTCCCACTATTGCAAATTCACAAATGCAAACACTGCATACTTATCTACAGGTGATAAGTGAAAAAAATGGAAAAGGAATAGATTTAACTGTGTTATAACAGAAGCTATCAAGAAGTTCCTGGTTTAATGTTATAAAATTTATACTGATTTGTTTATATTTTCCCTACCATTAAGAATCAGCTCTTTAGAAAGACCAGATGCTTTCAGAAACAAAATAAGTTAAATATGTGTACAACTTTAAGTTAGATAAGTACTGACTGTTGATAACCTAAAAAGATTAACATTTTTCATGACAGAGACTGTGCTTTCAAATGGTAGAGTGATTATCTTTAGAGTTTTAAGGTTCTCAATATTTATGAACAAAAGAGTCCAGTTGAAGAGTGGGAGAAATGAGAATATGAGCAAAAAGGTCAAGACCATGATTGGCAGACCCACTGAAACAGTGTACCTGAGCTAATGGGAGCTCACAAACTCTAACCTGGTGGGAAGGAAGAGTTATAGAACCTTACTAGTCCCTCTGATTTTTGTTGGCATTTGCATGGCTGGGACAGACTGATGGGCCACTGGCAGTAGCACCAGTATTTAACCCTACTGCATGTAACGACTTTTTGCAAACCTATTCTCTTTGGATGTATACCTTGCTCAGCCCCGATATATTAGGGAGGGTTTTGTACCTTCTCCAAAATAATGTGCCTTAGTGTCTCTGAAGATTGGATGGGGGTGGGGTGGTAGGGTATGTGAAGGGAATGGGATGAGGGGAGGAAGTGGGAACTTGGATTGACATGTATAATGAAAAAAAGATTCTTTTCTTTTAAAAAAATAAAGAAAAAAGTAACATTTATTATAAACTTTGCTAATAAAGCATCCATTGTGTCAATGAAAAAAAAAGAATAAACTAGATTTAAAATGTATCAGTTTTGTTCAGGCTAGATTTTTACTCAATTGTTATGTTTGCATTGTAGCATTTTTTTCAGAGGCTCACCCAGCTCTTCTCCAGTGCTCAAAGCCTATGCGCGAGTTACCCTGTCACCCGAGTTACCCTGTCACTGCAGAGATCTTGGAGTTGATTGCATTAGCCATGCACACGAGAAAGGTCTGACCTGTCTCAGCTGTTTACTTTCACAGCCGGATTTGCTTCTGTGGCTGGGAAGCAGCTGTACAGTAATGCTTGCCTATCCCAATGACAAAGACAAAATTACTAAAGAACCAAAGAATAGGAAAAAATACACACATCTCTTAGGTAACTATTCACTTAGTAGTCATAAAATCCTATTTTCAGTAGTAATAGAATTTTTCAAAGCTGAATTATAAAAATTACTGTTTTCCTAGTTTGAAAAGTAGGAAGTTTTTGAAAATCTGTGAGGAAGCAACCTTGCCATCCTCAAAAGCTAATTATTTTTAATATCTATTATTTTAAACAAAAATATCTATTTTATCAGCATGATATTGGCATAAAAACAGGCATGTTGATCAACAAAACTGAATTAAAACCCAAATATAAACCCACACATATGGACACCAGATCTTTTTTTTTTAAAAAACAAAGGCAGAAATACTCAGTGGGGAAAAAAAAAAAACAGCACCTTCAACAAATGGTGCTTGTTAACCTGAATGTCTGGAGGTAGCATAATGCAAATACATACAAACCTATTCCCCTGAAAATGCTCACCTCCCAAAGGACCAAGGAGTCAACATAAAACCAGACACTCTCAGACTGATAGGAAAAAAATTGGGAAATAATGTTGAACACATGGGCACCAAAACGTTCTGAACAGAACATCATTAGTGCATGCACTAAGATCAACAATTAATAGATGGGCCCTCGTGAAAGTGACAATCTTCTGTACTTCAAAAAGCTTTGTCATTCACACTAAGTTGCAGCCTAAAGAACAGAAAATGATTTTTGCCTACATTACATCTCATAAAAGGCTAATATCCGAAATATATAAATAGCTCAATCAACTTTATATAAAAACAAATAGCACAATTAAAAATAATGAACAGATATAAACAGAGATTTCTCAAGAGAGGAAACTCAAATAGCTATGAATGAGTTAAAGAAATGATCAACATCCTTAGCCATCAGGGAAACGCAAATAGCAGCTCTTTTAGATTCCATCTTAAATCTGTCAGGATGGCTAAGATCATTAACACAAGTGACAGTTCAACCTGGGATGTGAAGACTCTTCCATTGCTGGTAGGAGTGGACACTTGTAGATTGAGTAGGGAAATCAATATGGCATCCCTGCAGAAGATGGAAATTGACCTACCTCAAGAGCCAGATACACCACTCTTCAGTATATACCCAAAAGATGTTCCATACCACCACAAGAACACCTGCTCAAGCATGATCATTGTGACTTTATTCATGATTGCCAGAAACTGGAAACAACCTAGATGCCTTTCAACAGAAAAGAAAATGATAAGATATGGTAAATTTACAGGATGGTGTATTATTCAGCAGTTAAAAAAGCTTGCATCAACAAAGAGGACATAATAAGATTCAATAAGACTAGGTAACATTTGAGAAGAAAAAATTAAAAATATATATTATTTTTAGCATCATGAATTTGCAAACAAATGGATGGAACTAGAAAAATTCATGGTGAGTGAGGCAACACTGACCCAGAAAGATAAATATGTTAATCTGGTTATTAAATACTAAATACATAATAACCAAGGTGCTATCCATATACCTAAAGAGATTAGGCACAGAGAAGCAGGGGAACATGTGGATCTCCATGGAATGGAAATTAGATTATATTTTATGTGTGCAGTGGAAACTTCCTATAATATGTGAAGGTGATCATAATGAAGCCTCCAAATAATAAGGGAGACAGAATCCCTATTTTCCATCTCTTGTACCAAAGAAATCCTCCAGTATCAGATCAAGGTTTCACCCAACTGAATTGTTGGATATGGGGACCTATGGAAATCTCCAAACAACCCATGTTATTGTTAAGACAATAGGCTACTCTCCAAAAAACAACCACACAAGTCTTTGTATATGTTGAGCTGGTGTGTGCAAAGATCATTCATCCTTATATTCTAGTGTCTATGACATAAGAAGTTATTCTGCAGAAATAACTGAGAAAGAAAAAGAAAAACCAACCTAACCACAAAATCTTTTACCTTCAATCTGTCCTGCCTACAAATTACGCTATGACAATGGTGGCACAAAACTTGTGGGAGTGACCAACCAATGTCTAATTTGACTTAACACCCAGTAAATAAAATAGAACACACACTTGACACTGCTTGGATGACAAAAGAGCCAGTATCTAGATAGCACAGACACCTAGCGTAAAACCAAATAATACTGGTCAAAATGAAAGTAACAATAAAATGACTCTTAATGATACTCTGATATTCTCATAGATGGTTCCTTATTCTATATTCATCAAAAGGCATCCTCTTGTAGCAGATAGGAACAACTACAAAGACCAAAGCAAGATATTACACACACACACACACACACACACACACACACACACACAAACACACATACACATACAGATTTATCTCTAGAAACCTCTTCGTTTATAAAAAGAGATAGAAAGGAAGTAGATCCAGATGAGAGAAGAGGTGAGATAGAACTAGGAGTAGTAGAGTGAAGGGAAACTATATTCAGATCATATTGCATGAGAAAAGAATCTGTGTTTAATAAAGAAAAAATATGTTTTAAGCATGTGTTTGGATGGAGATTATTTTTAAATGCAGCTATTGATAAATTAAAAATATAAATATATTTATTTCATATATACAGTTTCATATTTATGTATGAATTCAAAATGTAGTCATTTGGATTGTTTGATTTATTTTTTGTATTGATTTCCTCCATTTGGTGTTATCCATTTGCTATGCATAGAGGTTTTGTTGTTGTTGTTGTTGTTAGCACATTTTCTCTTATGATAAAAATGATCCTTGTACCAGGAATTAGAGTTTCTCTCTTCATTCACCACTAAAGAATATTCATATACTTGTTTGCTTCCAAAGGATGTTAGACAAGATATTCTAATTGTCATAAAAACTAATTCAAAATATGATAAAAACTATTTCAAAATAGATCACAGAGATAAATGGAATGATAAAAGTATTGTAGTGGATTGAAAGAAAATGGTTCCCAAAGGAAGTGGCACTATTAGGACCTGTAGCTCTGTTGGAGGTGGTGTGTTACTGTGAGAGTGGACTTAAAGGCCTTTGTGTTCATGCTTTCCTCCCCGTCCTCCCTCCTCCTGACTGCACCCCAAATCACCTCCTCTTTTTCACATATCTTAGTAAGGAAGATGTAAGGATGATAAAATATACACATGAAGATATTTTATATCATGTATCTTCAAAGAAATATAAACTAAAAAATAAGTCATATAAAACCAACCAAATTGCATTTATTTAGACTCTTGAGATCATAACATTTCTGAAAAGATATGGTTCGGTAGAAAGACCCATTCACTACTGATGGAAAAAGAAAGTTGCAGTCATCATGGAAGACAGTTCAGCAATTTAATTTACAAAACTATGTATATTCTGAACATTTAATCAACTATTCTTTTTTTTCTAGTTTCTTTTTTATTGTTAAAAAAATTTAATTTTATTCCCTTGGTCCAAGGCCTTCCGGTTCCCCAATTACCTTACTTCCTTTCCCTGCTTCCTTAAGAGGGGGCAGGATACCCTGCCCTGTGGGAAGCCCAAGGCCCTCCCCCCTCCATCCCTGTCTAAGAAGGTGTGAATCCATATAGAATAGGTTCCCAAAAAAAGCCAATTATTCTTGTCTCTTGGTAGTTCTTTGGTTTGAGCAAACTCTCCCACAAACACCTGTACACAGATAGTCATTGCAGCTGTAGTTATAATAGATAAAAATTAACTATATATACATACATTTTAATGGGAATGTGTTCTTATTTATTATTATAATGAGAATTATTTGACTAATTTCACTTTCTTTTAAGGGAGTCATTTTAGGTTTGGCAAGATACCTGACTTTAGAGGGGATCCCAGATGCTCACAGGGATGTCTCCAGCTAGGTATTTAGGCAGCAGAGGAGAGGGTGTCGGAACTAGCCTTGTCCCATAGTCATATTGATAAATATCTTGATCAACCCCACAGAAATCTTGTCGGAGGGATGGAGATAGAGACAGAGACCCACATTCACAGCAGAGCAGTGGACTGAGCTCCCAAGGTGCAGTCGAAGAGAAGAAGGTGGGAGAAGATGAGCAAGGAAATCAGGACTGTAAGGGGTTGGTCCACCCCCTGAGACAGTGTGCCTATTCTACTGGGAGCTCAGCAAATCCTGCTGGACTGACACGGAATGAGCATATGACCAAACCGGACTCTCTGAATGTGGCTGCCAATGAGGGCAGACTGAGTAGCCATGGATAATGGCACTGAGACCTATCTCCTCTGCATGAATAGGCTTTTTGGGAACCCAGTCTATTTGGATGCACACATTCTTGGGCTGGAATGGAGTGGGTAGGGCCTTGGACTTTCCACAGGGCAGGGTACTCTGCCATCTCTTAAGGAAGCAGTGGGAGGGAGGAGGGGTAGAGGGGGAGCAGCAGGGGATTGGGAGAAGAGGAGAAAGTGTAAATTTTTGAATGAAAAAAAGAAAAACTAGAAAAAAAGCTAAAATAAAAAAAAATCTGCTCGTAATTCATGAGTTCTCCAATTTTAACTCTCTGTAAAGAAAATATTAATTGCAGACTTGATCCAAATTTATCAATGATATAAATATTTTTCTTATAATTTGCTATTATACTCTTTTCAGGACTAGAAATTCAATATCTTTGAGTATCTTTAGGTACTCATTAACAAAGAATAATATAAAATAGGAATTTGTTTATTTTCCTACCAAATTTATTTTACAGTCTTGGTATTTTCCACATAGCAATATGTATCACAAATTCTATTTGCTCTTAATAATAAAAACGCAGTCAGAAATTGGTGTCAATGCTGTATGATCAGAAAAGTAAAGGAACCCATCACAAGAGAGCCATTTTAGTTCTACCGAATCCTCAGACCAAAGTGGGCAAGATCCTGTCTCTACGAATTCTCAGACTAAGTATCCTGAGCTCCTGTCTCCTGCTTATAGTCCTCTCTCTGCCTAGTCATATCTCTTCTTAGTCACCTTCCTAGTTCCATGATTAAAGGCCTGTGACCCACGTTACTGCAATTAAAGATGTGATCCCTTACAGCCTGGCTCTTTTTCTCTTTTAGACTGGATCAATTTCATATAGCCCAGGATAATCTTGAAATTATAGAGATCTCTCTACCTCTGCCTCTTGAGTTCTGCGATTAAAGGCCACCACTGCCTGGCCTCTACGGCAAACTAGTGGTTCAGCTCCAAACTTCAATCTTCAGGCAAGCTTCATTTATTAGATCACAAACAAAATATCAGCACAGCAATATATATAATTGACAGCAGTATAAATGAAATTCTTTTAAGTAATGTTAAGCATTTTATCAAGTATTAATAAAAATTTGAACTTGTGAAAATTTACAAAAGAGTGGCCTGTATTTGAACATAGATAACATTTCTCTGCCACTTGACTCCTCTTTAACTGTCCTTCTCTATCCAATACTTTAGGATTTCAAGAAGAGTCTGTGGCATCTTGTTGCATCTGGAAGGTAAACTATGTCTTCAATCGCCAAGTTAAGTATGTGCTTTGTAGCTTTTTTTTTTTTACAAGTGTTTCTTACATCCTGGCCTCCCTTCTTAGATGAAAATTTAATCAAGCAGAGACAAAGTGGTTAAGAGAGGTAATGTTTTAGATAAGAGTAAGTGGGACTTGAGAAGATAATCACACAGCTCTAAAGGAAGAATACAATGTCTTGATACAGCTTGGAATAAATGAGAATAAAAGAATATTTGTAAGTAAATGTAGCCTATTTATATTTTTAAATGGAAAACCCAACCAGATGATAAGTAAGTCTTTTTCTCCAGAGAGACACGTCTATCATGTAATTAATTAGTGTTTTACAAGTACCAAGACAAACTCCTCAAGTAGGAATCAACACCACACAGGAGGGCAGTGTCTTAACAAGACCAGTTTTATTTCTTCTTTTGATAAATTAATAAAGTTACACACTTTCAGTCGTAAGTTAGGCAATTTGTGTCACACAACTAAAATCATTGATCGTTACCAAAGTAAGAAGGAGTAAGGAGCCGATGTACAGCTGTTAACAAGCATCGTGGAAATTAACCCTAATAGGAATCTACAGTGAGAGAATGGGCATCAAAGCCTCGGTACTTCTCATTCTTCCCTCTGATGGGCTGGAACAAAAGATACCAGGAAACAAATATTTCACATGGGTTATAATTGACACCTTATTTCTGTCTGCTTCTGTTAGCATTCCTTCTGCACCTAATCAATTTGTAATTCTGCACAAAAGAGAAAATTTAATATCAACAGCATCTGCTTTGATAATTGAAAATTAAATCTATGAGTTGTTTTAAAAGAAATCATTTATCTCTGTAATACAGTTCTTAAAAATTAAATGTTTCAGTTTATAAGTTTGTCATGATAGTGTACATTCGTGGTCTAAATAACTTGGCAGAGAAAAGCCCTCAGCTGCTCTAAAAATATGGAGGGCACATAAAGCAGATGAATGTACATATCAGGGATACTCTCCTTTGTCTTGAGAGGATTGTCATTCTTATTGGGTTATGATCACTTATAATATCTAGATATTTGAATAAAGTGAGAAAGAGAATGGAGCAGAAAGCTAGTTACCATGTCCAGCATTTCACTTGTTAGTTTTGGGAACTTATGAAATTTCCTTAAATTTCTGTCTCAGGTAAAAGCACAAATTATTGTCTAAAATCAATACATCAAAAGCTATGGAGCAGGATTGCACAACCAGAGACTGGAAAGCCTGTTTTAGTGATGATCTAAAGCTCTGTGTCCTCTGGCAGTAGTGACTCTGTTTTGTCAATGAGTACAAAGTGCAAACTCAGTACATACTTCTCCTGGGGATAGGATCCTACTGTGTTGTGTTCCTAATGCTGTAGATAGTCTAACAACATGAGTAAGAGGCAATGCTTAGTGGCACAATTATGCTGGTTTATTGAGAATCAACACTGAAGTATGCATGTATGAATCCATAAAATATACAGTTTTTCTATCTTAAATATTTTCATACATTTTAAAAATTAACATTCTTTGAATAATGCTAGAGTTGTACATGTGTCTGGTTGTGTTGTATGTGTCTGTGTAAATGAACCATACATAAAATATACACAAACCACTTGTAACCAAATATTCAAATTAGAAGCATTTCAAAAATCAGTCATTTAGTATTTACTTTTTGAAGTAAAATTAAGTCACATTCACAAGAGAAAAGCTAAATGCAGTTACTGAAAGTTTCATATGTAATTTCTTGAAATGACATTCATAATGGTGATAGTTGCAATTACCAAAAGCTGAGAAATAACCACTTCAATATGTAGTAGACAATGCAGAGTCAAACACACAACAATAGGAAGTAATTACAGGACAGGGTCAGCAATGTACTGTAAAGGTGCACAAAGGAACCTCTAATTGATCATTTGACTCTTCTTAGACCTGTTCATCTTGGACTCAGGTTGTAATGTGGGAATTCCTTCAGCATTCTACTGTTCTTCAGATGTATTTTCTCCTGTCACTTTGGCTACATAGAGGTCTTTAAAGGTTCCAAATTCATACATCCATATATACACATATTCTTATATGTAGAATATATATATGTGTGTGTATGTGTGTGTGTGTGTGTGTGTGTGTGTGTGTGTGTAGCTACATATATGTTATAAGTGCCAAATTCTAGTAATGAGGAGGAGCGGGCTGTGTCCTGCCGCCGCTCAGCTCCCAGCCGCCAGCTAGCTTATACCCAAATAACCACACAAAAAAAGTATTAATTTAATTACTGCCTGGCCCATTATCACTAGCTTCTTGTTGGCTAACTCTTACATCTTATTCAGCCCATTTCTAATAGTCTGTGTGTCACCACGAGGTAGTGGTCTTACTGAGAATCATTCAGCATGTCTGACCCTGGCGGCTTCATGGAGGCTCTCTCCCTGACTCAGTCTTCTTCCCAGCATACTGTTCTCTTTTCCTCACCTATCTAAGTCCTGCCCTATCAAAAGGCCAAGCCACTTTCTTTATTAACCAATGAAAGCAACACAAAATACAGAAGAACCCTATTACACCACATATTCATACATAACAATACAGACATAAGTATGTAACCATATTATTCAAAGAAAAAATGACTCTCATATTGAGAATGGAGGCATCTTTTGAGTGATTTTAGGGAGGCTAGCTGAGAGCGGCTGGAGCAAAAAAAAAGGGAGAGGAGAAAATGATTAAATTCTACTAAAAATCCTTGTTTCCACATTTCCATAAAAAAATACCAACTATCTTTTAGTCTGGTTTGTTTATAAATACATGAAAAGTGCCAATTACAGGATAATACTACATTTTATCTATGCAGCATTTCTATAAACTGGAAATTACATGTAAAATAAATATTTGCTGTAACTGTCCATAAATAAAATAAAGTTTTGAAATTGCTTGCCTAACATTATTGTCAACTAGAACATGAGACATCACTGGAATAGGGAATATTAGAGATATTTGAAAAAGGTGTTTTTAATTAATTAATTTTAATTTTTTCATGTAGTATAGCCAATCACATTTTTTCCTTCCTTTTCTCTTCCCAGACCCTCTCCAAACCATTTTCTCCCTCACATCCACTCCTACTGCTTTTTCCTTTAAAAATGATTTGGCCTTCCAGGGATATCAGTCAAACATGGCCTAACAAGTTGTAAAAGACTAGGTACATACCCTCATATCAAGGCTGTATGAGGCAACCCAGAAGGAAAAGGGTTTCCAAAACAGGCAAAAGAGTCAGAGACAGCTCCAGGTCCCACTTCTTAGAAACCCGCCCCCCCAAAAACCATCAACCTATTCACCATAACGTATATGAAGAGAATCTAGGTGAGACCCATACAGGCTCCCTGATTGTCACTCCAAGTCTCTATGACCTTTATGAAGCCTGTTTAGTTGGATCATGATTTTGTGGTGGCCACAAATGCTCAGAGACTTACAATCCTTTCTCCCCCTCTTCCTCAGAATTCCCTGAGTGCCACTTAATGTTTGCATGTGGGCCTCTGCTTCTGCTCCCATCAGTAGTGAAATGAAGCCTTTCTGATTACAATAATGTTAGGCTCCAGTTTACCAGTACAGAGGAGGAATCAGGCTGGGATTGAGTGGTGGGATGGAGGGAAAGAGTACTGCAGGAGATGACTTGAATCTGATGGGGCATTTGAGGGTTAGGAAGAAGCGTAATGCAATGGAAGCTCCCTGGAGTTTATGAGGGAGACCCTAGAAAAGACTTCTAGTAAAGAAACATACAGAGCCTGAAATGGCCATCTTCTTTAACCAGAGAAGGAACTCCAGGGTAGGAACTGGGATACACCAAACCAGGCACAAAACGTTAAACCTACAATTTCTCCAGCCTGTAAGATGTACTGGGTGGCTTCCCACAAAACTTGTGGAAGTGGCCAAGCCATAGCCATTCCATTTGAGACCTATGTCTTGAAAAAGACCCCATGTCTTACACTATCACACCCTCTGAAACAAAGACTAGATATTCTTCTCAATATTGTATAACTTTTCTGTTTTAGCTGATTCACTATTTTATTAATTTACTTTGAAGATACATACTGTTTTCTGCAGACCCAGGTGCTCATCTATTGAACATTGAAAAAATTATTTTATTTTCCTGTGACTTAAATTTTGACTTACTTTATTTTGTAGAGTGCATTTCCATGCATGCATGGAAATAATCATGGTCACTTTGCTGACTCAGTAATAAGATAACACCCTATTTATGATAGAACTAATACATATATTTCAGTGAATTTTTTGAATCATGTTTTTAGCTTTGTTAAATGCATCATCATTGTTCATTGCTCTGTGTACTGAAATTTTTGTTGCTTATAATATATGAGTTTTTTATTGGAATTAAAAGTTCCATTATTTCTATTGTCATCTCAATAATAAATTTTTATTTCTTATTGAAACTTCTTTCTGTTCCTTTCATAATTTCACTAAAATTGAGGGATAATTTTACATTTCAATTGCAAACTATTTTGGGAGACAGCCTTATTTTGCTTCTCATAATGGAAAAGCATATATATATATATATTTTATATATATATATATATTAGAAGTGAATAAACAAGCAATAACTATAGAAACAACTGGGATATTGTTTTCATCTCTTTTCCACCATCATGGTATTGTACATATGCATTCCAGAATATTCTAAGTACACTGAAAGATCACTTCCTTTGCTAGGAACAAAAATTCAAAGAACATTTAACATTACCTTAAATAATTCATTAAAACCATTTCTAATCCTGTGAGTCTGTCAAGGTCCAATCTGAATTGCCCCTTTTAACGATTCTCTCCACTTTGTCTGAAAGTCCAAAAAGTGTCTATGTGCCATCAATGTTAGTGAAATATTGTTTTTTGGGTTTTATTTTTATCTTTAATTTTCCTTTCAAGCATGGTTGTAAATTTTTGGAGACAAGGTAATACTCCTTATAAATTTTTACATTTCCCTAAGAATAGAACATTGTATCTTGTGTGTATCAAATCTGTAACATCTTTTGAATAAATTAATTTGAAGGCTAAAAAGGTCAATGATGTGTAATAAGCATAGAAGCTATTGGACTTTAAAATATTTAAAGGTCAAAATTCCTCTTCAGGCAATTATTTACAGTAATTTATTGATGCTAACTGACACCAAAAGCCAATGTAGAATTTGAAGAAGAAAATCATGCACTTCACATAGAGTTAATACTAATGTTCTTGGCGTCAAACTGTATTGAATGTGAAGTCATTTTATCAGCCTACTTTAATCTAGTATGAGATTCTTATACCTTTGTTGTTGCATTCAGATGCAGAATTACTGAAGACAGGCAATTTGTAATATTCTTTATGTGTTATAAACTGAAAAATTAGCCATTAAGGGAGAAAAATATAAAGCTTGGCAAGCCAGGTCGTACCTAGAATCCCAGTACTTGGGAAGAAAGGAGGATTACATTGAGTTTTCAAGACCAAACAGGTTTACATATTAAGTTCTAGAACATGCTTAAATATACTATAATTACCTCTTAGAATTCAGAAAAGAAAGACAGGCTCAATGTCAGATAGAAATATTATACTCCAGTGTTATATGCATTTGCATTTCATTTAATGCTAATTTGATGACTACGATATCTATGTCTTC
>JAQHUG010000419.1:85205-98803 GCA_028555095.1 Dicrostonyx torquatus
ACACACACACAGAGCAGATTTTTTTCTGAGGGGACAAAGCTTAATTCTTCATTTTACCCTTTTTTCTCTTCTTCTGCTTTCTTTACCTCTTCTCTTTTTTATACCATCAAAGACAAGAATTTCTATCCAAGAAAAGATTACCTCATAACCACAAGTTATTTGTTTTACAAAACAAACCAAAATCATTACATAGAAAGAAATCTAAACTATCGTTACAAGTCACATACTTTTTCTTAGAAGCCCACAAGAAACTAATCATTTTTCTTTGTATTGATTTTCTCAACATAATATCTTCACTCCAAGCCAGCTACTCATTTATTTTTAATCAACAAAGTTTTAAGTCAGTCAAGTATATTTCAGGCAGTTCCTTTTGTATTGCCAGGCAGCTGTTTGCAGTCTCAGTGTAGCATATTCCTATTCTATTTCCACTCTACAAACATTAAACAAGTGGTCTAGCTAACCATCTATTTTTCTTTACACGTAACAGGGCCATTTAATTTCCTTTTAGAACTTTGTTTTTTTAAGGTACATACCTAAACCTGTTATTAGTTCTATAAGTTACGTGACCAAGGAACTCAGACCTAACTTTGGGTAAAGAGACATAATTGCTTTATTTTAATCATCAGCCTCTTTTTCATAGGCGGAATTCATTGGTCCATTGAGCCTAACACTTCCTTGTTCTAATTTTCCATCCTCTGTGAATCTCACATGGAACAAAAGAGAAGGAAATTTCCAGCATATTTTTTCCTTTTACTATCTTTTATTGGAGCATATAACTAATTAGGTTATTGGCATAATAACCTAAATCATTTCTCCAATCATCTTTGCTATTTGTCCTAACCATAGGTACTTTTTTTTCTTTTTTTTCTTTATTGTTAAAAGATAAATTTACATTTACTCCCCTTGTTCCCGGCCCTCCCGCTCCGCCACTACCCCACCACCCTCCCCCTGATTTCTTAAGATGGGGCAGGATACCCTGCCCTATGGGAAGCCCAAGGCCCTCCCCTCTCCATCTCGGTCTAGGAAGATGTGCATCCATATAGAATAAGTTCCCAAAAAGCCAATACATGCAGAAGAGCTAGGTCCCAGTACCATTATCATTGGTTTCTCAGTCAGTCCCCACTGGCAGTCACATTCAGAGAGTCCAGTTAGGTCATATGCTCATTCAGTCCTGGTCCAGCTGGATTCGATGAGCTCCCAATAGATCGAGCACACTGTCTCTGTTGGTGGGCCAGTCCCTCACGGTCCTGGTTTCCTTGCTCATCTTCTCCCTCCTTCTGCTCTTCCACTGGACCTTGGTAACTCAGTCCCTTGTTCTGATGTGAATGTGGGTCTCTGGCTCTATCTCCATGCATCATGCGAAATTTCTATGGTGACGATTAAGATATTCAACAAAGTAACTATGGGGCAAGTTCAGTTCAGGCACCCACTCCTCTGCTGCCCAGGTACCTAGCTGGGAGATCCCTGTGAATACCTGGGATTCCCTCTAGAGACAAGTCTCTTGCAAATCTTAGAATGACTCCTGTTAATGTAGATATCTTATTCCCTTCTCCAATATCCACCCTTCCTCGATCTCTACCCTCCTACAACCCCAGGCTCTCCCCGGTTATTTTAAAATATTGATCCAACTAAGCATTATTGCTCTAAAATATCTATCTTCAATATAATATGAAAGTAAATTGCCCAGCGAGGAGTGTGATTTTCCCATGAAACAAGCACACTATAGCAGATACAGTGGAATCTTATGACATAGTCATCGTATCACACCCAATACAGCAGGAATACAACAGCGGTAAGTAGAGGACCACACAGCAGAGGCAAAGCGGCATGCTGACGACAATCCCCGTGCCTATCACAACTTTGCTAAGTGGTGAGTTTTATAACACGAGCTTCATTGATGACTGTTACTCATCCAACCAGGCCACCAACAAAGGAACAGATTCTGGCAGATCTATAAGATTTACACCCCAGCAGCACCAGCAGCACAGACACTGAGAGAAACAATTAATAAATGAGTCCTCCTAAAACTGAAAAGCTTCTGTAAAGCAAATGACATGGTCAACAAGACAAAACAACAGCCTGCAAATGGGAAAAGATCTTCTCTAGCCCCACATCACACAGAGGTCTGAACTCAAAAATATATAAAGAACTCAAGAAATTGGACACCAAAAGATCACATAATCCAATTTAAAAAATGGAGTATAGACCTAAACAAAGAACTCTCAACAAAGGAATCTAAATTGGCTGAAAGACACTTAAGGAAATGTTCAACATCCTTGGTCATCACAGAAATGAAAATCAAAACAACTCTGAGATTCCATCTTACACCTGTAAGAATGGCCAAAATTAAAAACACTGATGACAACTTATGCTGAAGAGGTTGTGTGGTAAAGGGAACACTTCTGCATTGCTGGTGGGAATGCAAGCTGGTACAGCCCCTTTGGATGTCATTTTGGATTTGAGAAAGAGCAGAGCCTCAAGGGGAAAAAAAAACAACTATGAGAAAGGGCAATTATCATGATGGCTGGACTGAACTCTAAGCGTAAGACATCACCACCTATTGTTTTGTCTCCTCAAGCAAGAATAACATCTCCACTTCCCCTGAAAAACTAGAACTGAGAAAACAAACCAGATGACTTACTTATAAGTGTTTCTTACTCTCTTGCACAATTTATTACATAAGTTAAGGCCAAATCTAAAAGATGTAAATCTTTTAGTTTCCTTCCCAAAGTACACATGACTAAATCTCTTCAATTTTTTCTCATCATCTTCGTATCTTTAATTGGTATTCAGGACAGGTGGTTGAGTGTACCTAGGTGAGGCTGCTCGAACCAGAGCTTTTGCTCACAAAACGTTAATTATACATGAGTATGAGTTTGTATTAGGGGCAGCAAGTTATTCAGCTACTGTCATAATGCTGAAACATTTATTCCCCTGTGGCACATTACCCTCCTCCTTCCTTTATATGACTACATGGTCAAATCTGAAACTTTCTTGCCCCCAAAATCTAGATATCTTTGCTAATTTCTCTGAAGGCACTTGGCATGTCATGCAGTAACTTAGTTTGCCTAATTCTTTGACCTTTAACTAAGAAAGCAGTTTTCTTCCTCTCATCCATCTACCTTCTGGCATCTGCGGAGATCTCAAGCTTCTCTGCCATGCTTATTTCTTTCAAAGTCTAATAAATTTTTTGCAAGTTTTCTTCTGAGTCCATTTTTTTAATATACAAGGCTTAGAATTTTCAATAAAGAATATGAGTTTTCCAATAATACCAGGAGTCTTAATTCTGAAGGGGAATTTTGTGAATAAAGATAGGAAGACTGATTTTCCTGAGAGTGATGGAACTTCAAAATAGAAAACTTACCTTTGTTTTTATGGAAATAAAACATTTTGGATGATGTTGCTGTTTATCGGCTGGGTAAAAGTTTTCACCTTGCAAATTAGAATTTCAATTTATTTTTCATGACTTCCCAGATATCTCCTAATATAGCAGAAATAGGAGGTGGAAAAATCCTGGATAATCTGCAGGAGTTTACATTCTTCCCTGAACTTTTCCTATTGTGCAACATTGCTGTACAGAAACCCAGAGAAGACAGAAGTCAGAGAATCAGAGACAACGCCCTCCATCAATAAGGCCACATTCACTGACCAGAAGCACTGATGCACATTACAGTTTTGGATCGGCTTGGACTGAGGCCAAATGTTCCAGAAATTGCTCTGGCCAGTAGTCTTGTTTACGCAGAAAACCCAGTACAGCCTTCAATATAATAAACTCATTGATACCTTTAGAGTAGCCAGAGTGGCCTGTGAAGATCAGTTTCCCACAATTCAATCTTGTTCGATAAAGTGACTGAAATGAAGCCTTGTCTGACTGTGGGTTTTCAGAACTGTATCACTACCATCAAACACACCTGAGGTGAGAAAGCATCTATAGTTTTATAGAAGCTTGCTTTTCCCAAATTTCCATAATAGACTGGACAGAAATTCTTGCAGATAGAATCCATATAAGACTTAAAAGCTCTGTGAGAGATGAGTAAATTATCAGCATAGTTTCTTGGTTTTTCGCTTTTTGCCATAAAAATGCATGATGTGGGATTCCCCTTTGTATGCTGTAATTACCACTGGTAAATAAAGAAACTGGCTTGGCCTGATAGGGCAGAACTTAGGTAGGTGGGGAAAACTAAACTGAAAGCTGGGAGAAAGGAGGCAGAGTCAGAGAGACGCCGTGTAGCCCAGCTGGAGACAGATGCTAGAACTTTAGCCTTTAAGCCACAGCTATGTGGCGATACACAGATTAATGGCGATGGCTTAAATTAATATATAAGTATTAGCCAATAAGAAGTTAGAGCTAATGGGCCAAGCAATGTTTTAAATAATACATTTTCTGTGAGATTATTTTGGGTCTGAGCTGCTGGGTGGTTGAGAAACAAACAAAAGGCCTTCTTACAACAAATTGGTACCCATGTGACCAACTAAAATCCACTCAAAACCTTAGAGTGCTTGCAAACAAATTCTAGACACTAAAAAACAAAGTTTAGCTACATTTTTTTCCCTAATGGATTTTGCTTGCTGGTGGAATGCTGTGACTCCTTTAATAGTGTTTTTTTTTTTTCTGATTCAGCCATAACAGATAAAATGCTGTGCTGTTTTGAAAGTTGCATCTTCCTTGGACGTGATGCCAGCACAAACTCTGGCTCTTTCAGGACAATGAACATTTAAATGGGGTTTGTAAGCAGCATGTTACAGACTGCTTAATGGCTTAACATAGACGTGTTTCATATTTGGAACTGGGGCAGTGTGCATGGCTCAGAGGCAGTGAATAGACCTCCTCTGCCATGCTATACTGGGTGGAGCAAGCACACAGGCCTTATTTGACCTAAAAATGCCACAGCTTAAGTTTTTGAGATGTGAGGCCAATTTTATTATATGTATAGTTCTGACCTTGATTAAGGTATTGGGTTTGTGCAGCTCATTTAAAGATGTAATGCATAATAAGAATTATAAATTATTAGATATTCATCTATAATAGTCAAGCTCGTGGTCATGTTAGTTAGGTTTTAATGACAATGAGACACATATGTTCCTGGCAGCACCAATTACTTCAAGAGGAAAATGAACATCAAAGAGGCTCCATATGGAGTTGGCTATCCATTAGGGCAAGAAACTGCTCTTGCCTCGATTGCTTGATCAACCGGACATGCAGAACCCTCAGATAAATAGCTCCTGAATTTGTCTAAAGGTGAGGCAATCCTTCGAGGTTCCTGCTTCATGAAAGAGTCTGCCAGACAGTCTGTAGGATACAGAAGAAAGTGACTGACAATATAGGCAGAACTGTCTTTGAAATTTCCTGCTTCACAGAAAAGTCTGCTAGATACTATTGGCCAGCAGGCTGAAGATAGATGCCCCAATCTTCACAAGATTTCAAAGTACAGAAGAATTTTCGGTGACTGTCCAGTAGCAAGAAGTTGCTGTCAGTTCTACAGTTTTGGAAGTTGCTTACAATGCACCTGCTGTGTTCTTAGATAATATTATATCCTTCTGGAATCTTTGATGGAATTGAACAATTTATAGTTTTCCTTAGTTATTATAAATGATAAAGTAGATATAAATATTGTAACTGTAATTTTCAATTGATAAATGTTTTTCTATATGTAATTTTACTATGCTAAATTAAAAACCTTCCTTAAACAGAAAAGGAGAGGTGATGTGAGATTCTGTATGCTGTGAATACCACTAGTGAATAAAGAAACTGGCTTGGCCACAACTTAGGTAAGTGGGGAAAACTAAACTGAAAGCTGGGAGAAAAGGCAGACTCAGAAGCCATGCAGCCCCACTAGAGACAGACACCAAAACTTTAGCCGGTAAATCACAACAACATGGCAATATACAGATCAATGGAGATGTCTTAAATTAAGATATAAGTATTAACCAATAATAAGCTAGATTTAATGGGCCAAGCACTCTTTTTTTGTTATTGTTTTTGTTTGTTTGTTTTTGTTTTTCTAGACAGGGTTTCTCTGTGGCTTTGGAGCCTGTCCCGGAACTAGCTCTTGTAGACCAGGCTGGTCTCGAACTCACAAAGATCCGCCTGCCTCTGCCTCCCGAGTGCTGGGATTAAAGGCATGTGCCACCACCGCCCGGCATAGTGTTTTTAATAATATAGTTTCTCTGTGATTATTTTGGGTCTGAGCTGCTAGGAGGCCGGGAAACAAACAAAAAGACTTCTTACAACAAAAACATCTGTTCTGGCACGATGGATCACAACGGTGGAAAGTGTTACTTTTGCTCTCTTTAATGCACTCTCCAGGCTTTCAGCATCCTTTCACATGTATTCTAAATGCACACCTCTTGCATGACTTTTCTTTTAGAGAACTAATGTGGATGTCTGAAAAGTGAAGCCAGTTGCTCCCTCAAGTCCCAGTCCCAGGTTCAGTATGAAGAAACAAAAAAACTGTAAAAAAAACAAAAAACAAAAACCAATTATCCCACTTCAGTATTTTTCATCTGTTATCATTTTCCATAAGTATATCAGTTCTACATCCTGTAAAAAGCCCCCAATATACATACCTCACCCCAAATGGAGATCTGTCACAATCCTCTGCATTTCAAAGGCTGGAGTTGTGCAAATCCATATTCTTTAAAGAGATTACCAGCACACAAGGTGCCCATCCTTTAAAGGTAGAGAGTGCAGAGAAAAGCATTGGGTTGTGAGGTAATTCCTTATTTCCAGTGCTGGTGCTCTGAGGAGGTAGCTGATTAATACCATATAACCAAACAGGCTGAGTGACAACAAATACACCATGTTTCTTCTCAGCAGACTTTACAGGGAAAAGGTGAGAAAAGAGAAGTCCAGGAATCATTTTACAGCTGTGGCTGTGCTTGTCTCTGGCTAGGTGTTTGGACAGGTTTCTGTAACTTCTGCTGTCTGCACTTCTTTCCCTAACATCTGTGTTCTTTGTCCTTATCCTCTAGATATCTGGCCTTAGACAGTTCTGCAAACACTGAGTAGCTATATTCTTGTGAGTATAAACTTCTGGGCTACATAATTTGAAGCTAATTCAGAACTATCAGAAGTGTGTATATGCTAACCTCTTACTGACATATACGTAGGGATTACGTTTTAATAAATGAAGTTCAAATGTGTCTGCATGATACAGAATATAGAAAGGTCCCAACCTGTCATTATCCCCTTCTGCCACACTCACTTCTGGAAGCTGGTCGATACAGGGACACAGTGGTGATTACATTAGAGACTTCAATGGCATTGCTTCCCACATTGGTCTCCTACTGTCATCATTGGTCCCAGTGCAGAGACCTGTCACCATTCCTTGCACTTGATGCATAGAACAGTCTACAACCTAACAATATTCCCTATGTATTCTGTTTTGCTATCCATCTACATTGTACAAAATTAAATGAATTTTGTAATAAATTGCTGGTGAATTTTGCCCCTCTCTTCCAGTCATTATCGTCTCTATAGTGCCATTTCCTTCTGTGCTATCAAATTCATTTTGGTCCAATACACACTCACTAAGGAAGAAATAAAATACATATGCTTAAATATGTGTGATTTTTACCATAATGCAAACATGTTTTATGATACCCAATTTGTATGTCACACGGTACCACTATACTTCTTTTTCTATTCTGAATTCATAAATTATTTTTTTTTGCCTTGGATAGTTTCCTAGCAAAAATTTGTACAAAGCAAAATAAAATAGACAAAGACGCCTGCTTCTTTGTCAAAAGAAGTCAAAAAGGGTTGTTCTTGTGTTCACATCAGAAGTTGAGGCATTCTTACTGCAACATTTTAGTGTTCATGGACGCACAGCTCCAGCTTTCCCCATATGGAGAGAGCTTGTCTATAAAGTTATTCTGAACTTCAAAGAAATGCTTCCCAGGTCATGGATTAATGCTGACCTGCATCTCTGCATCTTAAAACAGCAAGTTGCTTTTTCTTTCTTTCTTTTTTTTTTTTTTAAGAACAGATTTACACTTCAAATGGAACAAGGAAAGAATTCTAAGATTCCTAAAGTCCAGGCTCTAAACAAGTGATGGCCAGAAGCTGAGAGTCAGTGAAGTCAAGGGGAAGATTAAAGTGGCTTTGGTCAAGTGCTATAGATTTCCAACTAGATTTCATTAACTTCTCTGCCAGACTAGTCAGTATGTAATGATTAAGGAAATCATTTGGTAGAAAATGCTAAAGACTAAGACACCTTTCTTAATTGGTTGTATTTGTTAAACCCTAGACGGTCATTTTGTTTATATGACTCAAGAACTAAAGTTCACAGAACAAGATGGAGTTTCATTTAAAATCGATATGTTAATGAGTTTTCCACGTATTTTTTTTTCTGTATTTGAGAAATGTCCTTGAAATAAACAAGACTAGGCACTATATTCCCTTCTTCGTCTTTCTTCCCATTCTTTTTCTTCTTCTGCAGGCTGTCACGATTCACTGTGTCAGAGAAGGGTTAGTACTTTATAATGCAATATATGATCAATGACAACTATAAGAAAAACTCTCAAAGAGAGCAAATTGTTAAATAAATACACCTGTTGTGACAATTATCACATAAAGAAGACAAAATGCAGTTATAACCTCAAAGAAAATAAATGACCTTTTATTCTAAAACAAGCATGAATGACGGTAACATTGTCCCAATACATGGATTCAGGCACCTGAATGACATGGTTCGATGTATATATGTGTGTGGGTGTACATATATGTAATGATGATGATCAAAGGAGGCACCATGCTTTGAGGAGCAGGGTGTATGGGAGGAGTTGGAAAAGGAGAGTGAGAGGTAGGGACAGGCATTATGTAGTACTTACGTAAAATGACCTTTATTTTTATTTTTTCTTCTCTCAAATATTACATCCCAATTACAGTTTCTGCTAACTCTCCCCTGTGTCCCCTCTCCCACCATTTCTCATCACCCTTAAGTTTACCTCTCTCTTCTGCCTTCCCTCAGAAAGAGGAGATCTCTCAGGGGCATCCATCAAATATTACATAGCAAGCTATAATAAGACCAGTTACATGCTGTCATATCTGGGCTGGATGAGGCAACCCGAAGGAGAAAAGAGTTCCAAAATCTGACAAAAGAGTCAAACTGCTCCAACTGTTAGGAATCTTACAAAAATAACTAGCTACTCAGCCATAACATATATGCAGAGGATCTAGGTTATATGCTTACAAGTTTCCTTATTTCTGGGAGTCCCCATTTGTCACAGTCAGTTTATTCTGTGGCCCATAATCATGTGGTGTCCCTGACTTCTCTGGTTCCTCTGTTTCTTCCTCCATATTCTTCTCAGGAAAACCCAAGTGCCAGCTATTGTTTTGCTGTGGGACTCTGTATCTGCACCCATCACTTGCTGGATGAATATTCTCTGGTTCCTTTGAAGAACACTGCAATCAAGACAATCTGTAGGCCAATAATTTTGTGTCTGGCTTGGTGTTACAATCCCTCTACTTGAGACCATGCCTGGTTACAGAAGATGGCCAAAAACAAATTTTAAAAAAAGTATAAAACAAACAAACAAAAACCCCACATGATCATCTCATTTCAAGAAAAGATTTTGAGAGAACTCAACACCCATTTACGATAAAAGTCTTCAAGTGATCAGGGATATAAGAGACATGTCTAAACGTAACAAAGGCAGTCTAGAGCAAACCTATTATCACCATCAAATTACACGGATTGAAGCTCAAAGAAATTTCACTATTATCAGAAACAAGACAAGGCTGTCCATTCTTTCCAAATCTATTCACTATAGTACTTGAAGTTATAGGTAGAGCTATAAGATGACTAAAGGAGATCAAGTGGATGCAAATTGAAAAGGAGGAAGTCAATATATCACCATGTAGAGATGATATGATAGCATATACTAGCAACCAAAACTTCTACCTGTGAATTCCTACAGGTGAGAAACATCTTAAGGGAAGGAGCTCGAAACAAAACAAATTTAAAAAAAAATTAGTAACCCTCCTGTATACAAATGACAAATTGGCTGGGAAAGAATTTAGAGGAAAAAACACACTTCAGAAATAATATAAAATATCTTGAGGTAATTCTAACCAAAAAAGTGAAAGACTTGTACGAAAAAACTACATGACTTTGAAGAAGGAAATTGAAGAAGGTATCAAAAGATGTAAATATCTCCTTTTCCCATGAGTCATTAGGTTTAACATTGCAGAAATGGCCATTCTACCAAGAGCAACTTAAAGGTTCAGTGCAATCCCCACCAAAATTAGAACACAATTCTTTACAGACCTTGAAAGAACAATGCTCAACTACTTATGGAAAAGCAAGCAAGCAAACCAACAAACAACAACAACAAAACAGGATTCGTGTACAATGAAAGAACTTGTGGAGGCTTCATCATCCCTTATTTCAAGCTTTACTCCAGAGCTGTAGTAATAAAATTCATATGGTATTTCCAGAAAAACAAACACGTTGATCCTTAGAATTGAATGGAAGACCCATGCATACATCCACACAGCTATGGACACCTAAGTATTGATAAAGAGGTCAGAAATACGTGATGGAATAAAAGGAAGCATATTCAACAAATTGTGTAGGTCTAACTGGATGTCAGTATGTATGAATGCAGTAGATCTATATCTGTCACCTTGAACAAAACTTAGGTCCAAGTGGATCAAAGATCTCGACTTAATACCTTCTAAAAATAATTATTAAATAAAAATAGATAGTTTATGCAAAAAGTTTTACTCTTAGATAGATTAACTCTGTAGTGGTATTTCATTTGTATTTTAATATAAATATCTGAGAGTAAAACAGTCCCACTGCTCAGCCTTACAGACCAGGCATTGGCAACACACAGGGTTTTTTTTTATTACTTTATAAATAATACCAATCAAAATTCCCACTTCCTTCCCTCCTCCCACTTTCCTCTTGCTCCCTCCCACACATCCTCCTCCCACCCCATCCAGTCCTAGGAGAGGGCAAGGGACCCTGCCCTGTGGGAAGTCCAAGGTTCTCCCCCATACATCCAGGGTTAGGAAGGTATGCATCCAAAGAGAATAGGATCTCAAAAAGCCAGTACCTGCAATAGAGACAAATCCCAGTGGCATTATCATTGGCCCCTCAACCACATGCAGAGGGTCCAGTTTGAACCCACGCTCATTCATTCCCTGTCCAGCTGGAATTAGTGATCTTCCTTTAACTCAGGCACACTGTCTCAGTGGGTGGACCAACCTCTCAGGTCCTGACATTCTTGCCCATATTCTGCCTCCATCTGCTCTTCAACTGGACCTTGGGAGCTCAGTCCAGTGCTTCGACGTGGGTCTCTGTCTCCTTCACACAGCTTTAATCCCAGTAGCCACATGAGTTTGCCATAGAAACTAGGCAGAGCAAGCCATTAATCCCAGTGGTGCATGCCTTTAATCCTAGACTTAGAGGTGATTATAAAATGGGAAGAGTCAGCTCTCAGACACAGTCTCATTTTGAGATTCCTGGAGGCAGGGTCACCATTTCAGACGAGGTCAAGGTAAAAGTCAGTGGTTGGTTGTTTTGCTTTTCAGATCTTTAGGTTGAATCCTAATTTTTCTCTCATATTATTTTGTAATTGTGCATCTTAACTCATTCAGATGTGGGTAATTAGTTAATCAGTCTTGGATAATCTTCAGCATAGGTATGACATTTTACTTGAAAATTCAGTTCATAAAACTGAGGAGTGCTTAATGAATGTTTTCCCACAATATAAATTAAATAAACATTTATTTGGCACGAGAGTTTAATGTTTATAAGATATAATACTATGACTGAGAAAAATAATTAGGGATTTTAGATTTGAAAACAACATTCATTTTTTTGTTTAGATTATCCCTTTCTGTTTTAGAAAATTAAGTACGATACTTTTAATATTTTCATTATTTAATTATTTATTTTACAGTACTGTGTTTAATGTTTACATTGTTGATTAAGCAGCCAATGCAATTAGACATTTGGAGTGTCAGCAGCCAAATTCCAGGTGATTCTACATCAGCCTGGTGTGAGTAAAGAGGCAGCAACTCAAATAGTATTGCAAAGTCGACAAGTGCTTGCATCTGAGTTTATTCTTGGCTTATAGCTTTGTATTGAATATCTATTTATGTAATTTGTACTGTAAGTATCAAATTAATTCAAATTTTCATCATAAGAACAAATGAAACTAGTTACTTTCATGTATCAATAAATTTTAAAGTAATTGATGTTTGAAGTGACTAATATGTGGTTTCACACATAGTAATTTGCATCTTGTGTGGGAATTCATATAACTTCTATAATACACATTGTCATCCACAAATCATTTGTTTCTCATTTTTATCATCTATTCATATTTTTAGATCAATACACACAGGCAGAAGACATTGAAAACTGAAAATGTATTGGGAAATTCTAGTTTTGTAATAAATCCCACAAACTTTATGTTAGAATAATTTTTTCATCTATTATATCATACTAACTTTACTGGATTGTAAGTTTAAATTTCTGAATAGTAAAGAACTTTCTCTGTGATATAAAGATTTATATAAATACATGATTTTTAGCTAAATTTAATTTACTGAAAAGAAGCACCCGAAATAAGCCTTTATGCTCATTTCTTAGATTTAAAATATATCAAATTAATTCAAATTTACAAATATATCAAATTTAATGTTTGAAAAACAATCCATAGATAGCTATCATTTCTCATAGACCATATTGCTTATTGTTTACAAGTAGAGTAATGGTTTTGAAACCCAACCTGCACACAATATTTCAGAGTATAACTAGTAATTACTATGTCTTCCTTTTTGGGTTTTCCCATGAAACACAGATGCATGATTGCTTCTGGAACTATGACCAACATCCCTACTGAATGACACAGAAAATGCACCTCTATGGGACACATCTGTGTGACTTTAAGAACTGACAGTGAAGAGAAGAAACCACAGTGTTGAGGTTCTCATGGTGGCTTTGTAAGAAAGAGATGCGTGTGCAGTGACAAAAAGTGACTCATAATCTGAGGGTAGATCAGGCAGTCAAGGACAAGGGAAACAGAGACTCCAAAGGAAAGGACCTGATTTCTTCTAACAGCTTCTTCCAACAACAACCTGGAAAGGATACTTTTCCCAGAGGCCTCTGCTGATTGATAGCAATAGCTCACAAACTGTTTTTCACCTGATTCAGAGAGTGTTGAATGTCAATCTTTTAGAACTGCAAGCTAAAAGGTTTGGGCTGTTGTATAGCAATGGTAAAATAAAATACAACAGGTAGCTTCACACCAAAAGGTACCCTTTTCTTCTTAGTGCAGGCTGAAATTTATTCAGCCAACACGTCATAAAAAGCTGTATGGGTCAAATGTTATGCCATGACATATTATTGGTTTCAGAACAACTGAAAACATACCAACTTTTTAAAAACAAATAACTGGAGGGGCTATTATTAAACACTTTACATTACAGACTTAAAGATACACTAAATTTAAAAAGACAAGGATCATAATAATAATAATCAGATTGAAGCAAATAAAACCCGAAATGATATATCTATATTCAAAAAGCATTAGGTGCCACCATTAGGCTGATGAAATTATATCTTCTTTAGTTTTTTTTT